>VYZT01058695.1:0-10697 GCA_013400735.1 Pomatostomus ruficeps | reverse complement strand
AGCCTGGCCATGAGATAAACCAAAACTGGCCAGAGCACACTGCAACATCTGAATTCACTGATTCCTAACTCATAGCCTAAATGGAAACTTGCTTTTCCAGATACATCAGCATCAAAGTGTATTGAAGCAAATCGGGGGTTGTGTTGTCCTGTATAATTTTCCTTTGCTTTTTTTACTCAGGAAAAAGGAATAGTAAGCTACTCTGTGGTAATATTTCTGTGGCCTTTACCATTTTCCATTAGGCCAACAGTTCCTATTGCACATGCCTCACAGAAGCAATACCAACAGTGGTTGTGCTGTGTATAAGAGTTAACCTGAGGATCTGCTGATGGTATTTCCTTTTCTGCCACACCATGTCCTATGCGTATCAAGCACATGTGTACAGGTAATCATATGTCTGAAGACATGTTTATTATGTTGAAAGTTAGCTGTGGAGTGCAGAGAAGTATCCAATGCATACCTGGAAATCAGAACTTCTAATTTATGTTAAGTTGCCATTTTCACTTCTACAATCTTTAGTCGTTCAGATTCACTTAGTTTATCCAGTGTCTTGTCCAGGTATTTTAACTAAAACAAGGTGAGCAAAAGCACGCACTTGTGCAATTTGTACAGCCCAAGTATCACACAGCTGCTCAGCCACATGTGACCATCCCATCCATCCATCCATCCATCTATCCACCCACATCTTCACATCACAGGATGGAAGGGAATTCCCATCAGTATACATTTTTCTCCCATTGTCTCAGATATATATCAGACCTCCTCATTCTCATCTTAGCAGGAGCTCTTCAAAACTGGTGGGATATTCTACCTTCCCCATTTTTCATCCTCCTTCCTCTACACCTCACTCCTGAAAAGCCTTCCTAGAGTCTCACCTCTCCAAGGGTTAGAAAGTTGTAAATCCTGTTCTTGTGTCAAGGCAATAGCTATCTGGTTTTTGTCTTAATTATGGTCCTTTTTGTTTAAGAGAATATTTATTTTACATTACTGGATGAACCAACACCTCTTCTGCACATCTGAATTTATCCTGGACAATGAAGTTGTAGAGGTGATGGGGAAAGTGCTAACAAGCTGATACAGATACTTGGCATCCTTTCACATTAGGGAGAAAGGAAAAGGGAAAAAAACCTACTGGGCAAATTTTAGAATTAATCACCAGGCAGGTTAACCTTCATATACTACTTCAGCCCATAAGACTGGGCAAAATATCAGAGCTGGGTAATTATGGATTATGGTGCAGTATTATTCAGCTAGACCTACCAAAATATTGGCATCCTGGCAAAGCTCTACTTCATTTAGATACTCCAGAAACTAGTACCTGTAGTTGTTTAGCACCCCAAACATACCTAAACTTACCCCTTTCACAGAGAAACTAATTTATATTTTTCCCTAGAAAAACAGGCCATAACATATGCAACAAAGGAAGCCGGGCACATACTGCACTGGCCACCTTCTGCCTTACCAGACCTATTGCATCTGAACTAAAATCTCATATTCCTGGCATTTCCCATGCATATGCCAGGTGGGAAAGAACTCAGCCAAATCAAATGTAAACCAGAGGAACTGTCTTGGTAGATTAGGCACTTTCCAGTGGTGGCAAGTTTGACATGTGAATGGGATGCAATTTCACCTTGCTTTTTGCTTACCTAGCTTCTAGCAACTGGAGTGAGTCAATGCTGAAATTGGAGTTTACTGGGTGAACTAATATTTGTCTGTGCTTCTTGATGGATCATTGCTTTTTTTGGTGAAGAACTGGGAGCACACATGATAAGAAGCGTAAACTATATTGCCGCCTTACTAAGCACTTACAAACTTGAGCATCAGCTGTTCACAAAAAAGTGCTTAATAAAAGTCTACTTCTGTTTCAGACTGAAAACTTGCTCTTTTGAAAGGTTCCATGAAATGAATGTTTTGCTTGGGCATCCAAGCACTAAGGCCCTAAACTAAGGGAATCTCACTCTTCTGTGAGTCTAGAGAACCTGAGGCCTCATGCTGCAGAAGTCTGTCAGGCAGGGTGCCAACCAGGGGAGCTACAAGGAAAACAGGCATGATGAAAATGTGCCTTTAAGGCAAATGTTGAAATCTGTAAGCATGTGCGTGCTGCCAAAGTTTGACAAAAATTGGCAGATTCCGTTGGAGTATTTCTATGAAGACAAACTATTTTTCAATATAAATTTATGATACATTTGCCAACTATAACTTAAATAGTTTTCTGTATAACTTCCGAAATGAATAGTGACTTATTGGTAATTACCTCTGACACTTTTCATGGGAACTGTTTTTTCAGAGTCCTAATAATTTCCCTTTGAAAAGCAAGTAGATGTTCTGGTTCCTCTGTTCACTTAGGCTTACGAAAACATGAGTTATTTGAGCAGTTAGGTCACTGAATTTAATACATGGAAACTTAACTGACATATTTTTTAAAAAAACAAAAATTTACTTGAGGGACCTGGCTCACATTTACCATGTAAACAGCTGCAGCAGTTTAAGATGTTAATGTCTCAGCCTCCAGCTGTTTGTTACTGGCCTTATAACTGAGCAAAAATAGAATATTTCAACTCTTCTGGTTGATACACAGAAGAATCTAAGCGCAGTTTTTATCTTAATGTTTAAGTTAATTTGTCCAATTGTGAATTAGAGCTGTGATGCTTCATTCTGCCAGCACTGGCATTTGGAAAAGGGGCAGGAAGAAGGGTGAGGGCATTCTGCTACTGTAGCTGAGTTTGCCAGAAGTCACAGGTCAGAGTGCTTAACTGTATTTCTCAAAAGGGAATTATGCTTGCAAGCATGTATCCCTGAGGGTTTCTAGGTGTTTCAGGCTTCCTGATTTCTTCTGAAATAGGATTTAATGTCTTCAGACAGTAATTAGGGACTGCTGAGGTTTCTAAGCTTGCCACTTTTGCTCATGGCATTGTATCTCTATGCTCACCACATATGATCACTACTTGTTATGAATAAGAATCTTAATAAAAATAACAAGGTGATTTTAAAAACCCATGCTCATGTAAAATGTGTGTATCCACAGGCTTTACTCTGTCATCTGCTAAAAGGAAGTACAATTACGAATATGCATGGCACTGAGAGGTGAAAAAATAGAACAGGCATTTGTCTTACAGCTCCAGACTGGAAAACCTCCAATAGGCAAAATGAGACCTACTAGTAAAACATAATGACTGTAGTCTTTCTTAGGGAGATAAGGAGATCTTAATAAGAAGCACTTTTTATGTTCCTGGGTTGAACTTGACTTCACCTTCATCCTAGTGGGAAGTTTTGCACATCATAGTTCCATCTGGAAAATGAGCCAGTTCAAGATTAACTGCTTTGACTCTGATGATGGCCTTTTCATATTCACTGTTGGCTAAAAAATGCAGATGTATGTATACGCACATACACTAACATTAAAGTTGGAAGAGTTCCTACTAAACAAGCAAAGAGTCATCAGAAAGTATTTTTTTAGAGCTGAAATATCCCTTCTCATTCTCAGAGTTCAGTAAAACATGAAGGAAAAGTTCCATAGACCGTTGATTTTCAAGATCACAACATTTCGGGAAATTCAGAGAAAGTTTTAGGATTAGGAGACAGAATGCATCCATAGAAATTGGGAAGAGCACAAAGCAAAATTTCTAGGAATCCAGTATACCTGTTCCCCTTCTTGCAACAATTGAGATGCACAATATTTTTATGTATTCTAAAATTTTATGACTATTAACAACTTGCCTGTGAGAAAGAATACAACAGTTTGAGCTTCACAGCTGGGGTTTGCATGCATGAACTGCCTTGCTCTAAACAAGCTCACATTAATAAAAAATCGATCTCAGTAAAAGAGTATGTATACAGACAGATATTATCCTGGCATATCTTAATCTTCTTATGGATTACTGACACTTGGAAAATGCAATATTCAAAAATATGTAGGAATGTAAAATATTCTCAGTCAGGTCCCCATTGTGTTTCTTTATTTAACTGTATTTGTAGATGGCAAACTGACAAAGAAAGTAAATGAATGACTTGGGCACAGAGAGCAGTAACCTTGAACCCAAAGCCAATAAAAGGCAGGCATACTAAGTGATATATTCTCACCTTTCCAGTTAATTTAGATGCATCCAAAGGCCCTTAGATGAGATGTTCTGTGGGAGGCAAAGGGTATTCTGTATCCATGAAGTGTGAATTACAATTCATTTACAAAAAAACCTCTTTGTCACACATTTGAAGTACTTGTAAATACACAGACGCCCTGTAACTACAACCACAGTTGCCTCAGAGGTCGCAGTGTCCATAGGCTGACTGCCGAATAAAGGCAGATCCTTGAAGTCCTAATGACAGGCACTGGTTAGTCATGGCAATTGTTTAACACATTGCTAACAAAGCACTGTGACAAAGTAAAATATAGTTTCATAACACGTTAAACTTCACCTGAGCATCTCCTATCCCTGTTCAAAATGTGGAGCTCGGCATAGTAAAGAATGCACGCACACACAAAGAGGCTTGTCTGGCAATGATTGGTGCTAGCAGTAAAATCCTTCATAGTGCTATATGAAGAAAAAAGTATGGTTGCTTGACATAATTTACTCTTTTGATCAAGAGGACAGAGGTGTCAGCGACTGTACTAGAAATATAATTTCTTCTGTGTCTTGTTTCCCAGCCTTCCTGTCAAAACTGACCTTTTTTGTCCCTGGAAGCATTGTGTGGCTGGGCTCCAATTCCCGGGGCAGGGGGCCCTCCCTGCCCTTCCTTTAAAAGCCTCAGGGTTTTACCCTTGCACTCACCCAGTGTCTTTTGCATCTCACAGACCCACTGTTTCCACATTTACTGTACATCTGCTACATGCTTTTGCTTGTGAGGAGGCTCACACAGCTTTTGGACCAAAGGAAGGAGACTGCCCTTCCAGCTCTTCCACTCTTACAGCAGACAGCATATGAAGATAATGACTCCATGACTCTGCGAAGGAGACATCAGAGTGGGAAGGCAAGGCACTGCAGAGGATACAGGGCTAGTATTATAAATACTGCAATATTCTGCATGCTTAATAACTCCTATCACACATATTTAAAATCTTGGTTCACATACTCCCTGTCTAATTTGTTTTGAGCAGACCTATTCATGTATTCATAATCTGAAGGGTGATGAAATTAATTTATTACTCTAATCCTCTCTCAATATTTGCACTCTTTTGTTGGCTAAGCTGGGGCTTTTACCAGAAAAATTATACTGGCACACCTTCTAAAGTAGACATATTTATATGAACACAAAAGTATCTTATAACTATAGTGGTTAAATCCCTACTCATATAAAAATAGGGATACAACTATGACTAGCTCCAGACAATAATAACACTTGAACTAAATTCTCATAAGTAGCCCAACTTTACTGTTCAGACAAAGCCTTAGCCTCCTCTTTCAAATTGCTTTGCCAAGTAGCTGTCATCATGTTATGATGTGAACAACCATGCATTTGCCTGAAACCACCAAAGCAATCTCTTCTGAGCCAAGTGGGTAATATCACAGTTATAGATTGAACTCAAACCAGTGATCAAAGACAAAAATGCCAGGGCATTGCCAATTTTCTGAGCCATCCAGTAACCATTAGCTTATATTGTCTGATTTGCATGATAATTGTAAAATAAGAAGCTATGTGATTTTACTCCATTACCAGTATCTTTTCATGCTTTGGGGTTTTTGGGGTGTGTTTTTTGTTGGTTTTTGTTTGTGGTTTTGTGGGTTTTTTAGTAGATACATATTAGCAACTTCTGATTCCCAGCCCACAGCAGACCTTACTTTTAAATTGTAATGTTCAATAAAGAACCATCCTCAGAGAACAAGAAGGGAGCGGTGGCATTCCCCAGGCCGCGGCGGCTGCAGCCCAGAGCCGGGTCCCGCAGTTGCTGTAGTTCCGCGTGTCCGGGCGTGCCTCGCCACCTCCTGGCCAGCCCCGGCATCTGCCTCCGCCTCTCCCAGCGCCGACCGTAGTGAGCCCGGGCCTCGCCTCGGCACCGGGGATCGCCCTGTTTTCACAAAGCCTTAGGCACACAGGAAGTATGTCAATGCCAGCCTGACAGGATATTTTTAGCGTGAAAACGCAATAATTCACGTTAAGGTGGGTACTAGGTCTCCTTCTGTCTGATGTCAGAATGTTTTGGAATTCCCTCTGCTGGTAATTGCTCTGCGTATCAGAACAATAAGGTTCCCCCCGCCTTCCATTTGCATAAAAAAGCTGTAAGTTCTTTTTAAACATAGAAGGAAATGCCAACAGCTAGAAATGGTTATAGTACTCCTGGCAGCTTCTAGTCAGCTGAGGTCACGGAGTAGTGATGCCAAGCAACTTACAGGCAGCCATTGCCAACTAAATTATAAAATAATGCTGCATAGGAAGACTGCTGAATGTCCCGCTTTCCATTCAAAAGCATTAATCCATAAAACAATAGAAGGATACATTCATTGAAATGATTAGCAGTTTAATTGATAATTAATGTTGGGCAAAGAGTGGCTATGAAGTAAAAAGCTTAGCTTGCATAAAAAAATCTTTAAACAATTTGAACATAAATAAGATCCTGAAAGTTCCTTAGAAAAGATAGGCAAAGAAAAATGTATTTATGAGTAAAAATTAATCTGGTTTAATTCCATCCAGAGAAGGCAAGCAAAATGTTTTTATCTGTAGATGAAAATGATTTTTCTTTGAAACAAAGAAGCATATTTGGACAAGTAAGTTAAAAACCACAGCTAAACTGTAATGAGATACACTTGGGAATAGGAGAAGAAAGGTAGGATATTCAACTACCTACAAGTAGATATGAACTGATTATTGCTCTTAGACTTCTTTTACCTGCTTACTTTTTACTTCTTGATATTCTTCCTGTTTGGTCCCACATCTCTTTTGCTTTCAAACTGTCCAGCATCTGGTATCTAATATATATTGACAATGTTGACGGTTTATTTTGTTATTTACCATTTTGATTGTAATGTCTCCCTCAGTATATTCTGAAAGTCCCTCTTCAGCTAAGTTTTTGCACAACTAGATACCCGACTGTAGCCAGTAATTTAATGTGTAGCTCACATCTGGCTGCCATTAGAGTTCCCCAAGTAAAAATTCTTCCACTTACATAGTTTGACCTTTCCCAGTAGATGTGCAGTTCCCTTCTCCATTCCCTTGCAAATTGTTCTGTTGTAATCCACACAGTACTTGTGGCAACCTTTTCCCTCTTTCTTTTACAACCATTTCAACTTGTCTGCACATTAGGCATCACATGGTAATAGAAATAGTCTCTTCTTCTGGAATATCTTCCAGCATGGTTCTCATGGGACTGCTCCCAAACCTGGCCATAGTTTTGTTCCTTTATGAATTTATTGAATAGGACCTACTTCCAGCAAAGTCTTTCTGCTGGAAAGCCTTTACACTTGTCAGGGTAAACTAGCTGAAGTCTGGAAGTGGCCAGTTTGATACTGGATTTCCTTTGCATCTCCTTCTTCTCTTTGGTTGGGAAGATTGAGAAGATGGCAACAGGATGGAAGCATGGAAAAATGTGGCTAAATGGGCGGCAAATTAAAATGCAAGACTGTTTTCCTCCAGTCAAAAAGAGAGAGGTTTTAGTTGATGAAACTTTTGGGGTATGATAACACTGTTCAAGTACAGCATAGAGTAAGTTTAGTGGTGCTGGCTTCTGAGCATAGAAATACAAAGAAAAACAAATATTACATCAAAATGGAATCTGCAACAGTGAAGTTCTTAAACAGAACACATGTCCATTCCTGCTTGTAAGTGGAGGTTACCCATGCATTCAGCAGGTTCTGTTTCTGCAAAGGTAGCTAAGCTGTCATCCTACAGAAATTTATGTATTAAATCTAAGTACAGTAAAAGCCAAATTCACCTTCACTAAGAAATTTTCCAGTTTACAGGCATTATATCACAAGTTACCCACCGTGTGGTTCTGAACTTTATAGTATATAAAAGCACTTTGCAAACTTTATTTTATTGATCTTTACAGAAGTCATATGAAGATCAAACTACCATCACTTCTGTTACATGTTCTTTCTGTTTGTAAAAAGCATTGAGATTCATCTCAGTTAAGCATCTTTTTACACGGTAACAGCCTAGTCTGGCAGAACCAGAACAGAAAGACAACTAGAGAAAACAAATTTACAGCATCTTTGACACAATGCGACTGTATCAGTGATCCTTCTGTATTAGTGAAAGAAATTACTCACTAAGTTCAGGAAAACAGTTTTCCCCAGTGTAGTATCATGGAAATAGATCCATTACTTGTATATTTCACATATTCCCCTGTGATGTCTTAGTATTTCTAAGTTCAACCACACTTTATTTCTTGGATCTTCTGAAAAGTGAGCCCTTGCAAGGCTCTGGACACAGCATTCAAACCTTGCCAGTTCCATTCAACATCTGAAGACATATTTCCTTTTGACTTAGGCATGCCATCAGTCTCTTGCAGTGTACAGTTCCTTTGTTCATTAAGTATTCTTAACCCACTCTGAATTGCACTATTGCTTCCCCAAAATGTGGTGGCTTAGGACCTGCATTGGTATGCAGACTCACTGCTTTCTGTCAGCATCATCTAACTTGGTTTTATATTGTTTGATACTTACAAAAGAAATAAATCAAAGCAACTTGAGTGGGAAAAAAAATTAACCTTTTCCAAAAGCACTGAGTCTATATCCTGAAAGTTCTGTTCTAAAATGCATTGTTGTTTAATAAAATCTTGTTTCCTATCTGAATATTCCTTATTAAATAAAACAAACATTAGCAGACAAAGTGATCTCAATTACCTTGTTTACCTCTCTTCAGGGCTGTGGTATTAAAATAGAAAGTGTAAGAAATTTGTGGGGGGAAAGATTATCTTAGCAAATTGCTACCAGGAGATGGCACCATTAACAAAATAATTTGAGTGCCACATATAAGTTCCTATCGACCTTCCCTATGTCTGAATGCTTTGGCAATTCCAGGTCTTGTCTGAGCCTGATCCTGCAAATCATTTATCCCGGCAATCCTCACATTGCAGTGATCCCAGGCATGGTGAAAGGGTCCTGCGGGCTACATCACTGGTGACTTACTTGCTCAGGTTAGCAGATCAGGACTTACCAAACACAGGAAGAGGCTAGGAGATACTGGGCAACATTTTCCTCTCTGATAAGTATATATTGATTTGAAAATAGGATTGAGGCGATATAGTCATATAATATATATCCATATATAATAGGTTGGGGCCTCTATTTATTTATTTTAAAATTTTATTTTATTCTGCTATATGTACGCTGCCACTGACTCACACGAAGACCTGAATGCAGTGTCAGAGAAGGGCTGATGTGAAGTGGACTAGCTCCAATCACAGCCGCAAGAGCCAAATGCAGAGATTCAGACACTCCTTCCCAGAGGCTGAAGGCATGACATTCTTTGTCATTCTTCCAACTTGTCTAAAGAACAACACTAAATGATTTTATATTTACAAGCCTGCAGGAAATCCAGCTTCAAATGACAAGAATTTAAAGGCTCTGAGACCTTGCCCTGCTCTGAGAACATCTCTGTGGCTGAATTGGTCCTGTGAAAGGTGAGGGAAAGATTTTGGTTGATGACAACAATGTCAGAATTTCACCTGTTAACTGCAGACAAACTGGAGCTTTGCACTCACACAGCTTGCAGGATCGGATCCCTTGTGTGACAGGAAGCAAAATATTTGCCATGTGTTTCATTTCAGTTTTAAGCACTTCAGGTTTTGAATCCTCTTGGTTAAGTAATTGATGTTCGAATGCCCTGTCTCCTGCTTGGTATTTTAAAATAAACCCTGCTACAGCGCAGATTATGAATCAAAACAGCTGCTGAAGCTGAAAGTGTACTTAAGCAGCAAGATGGCTCTTTGTGAATCATAGTAACTAGTCCTACACATATTGCTTCAGCACCCAGGGAGCTAAATTTCATATACTTTGGTTAAAAAATTCATTATATAGATCTAGTGTTTACAGATTTTTTCTTTTTTTTTTTTTTTTGTTTCCCTCATGACTTTCTGCCAAAAAAACAATGAACAAAAAAATCCCTTGTTACCAATATCTGTTGTCAAACTTGTGTTTCTCATATGCCACAGCACATGATATTATGAATAAATCTTTTGTCTTCTGCAAATAAAACCAGAAACCATCAAAGATCAATTTTTACAAGCATTTCAGTAAGCTGTTTGCAAGACAGCTGAACTCTGTCATAGAAGATCCTCTAGGCATGGTTAAAACACTAAGGTTATCCCTTGTTCATTGGTTCCATGGTGAAATTTTAGAGGGCTGAATAAAGAAAAGAAAACCAGGGCTCAAATTTGGACTTTCTGGTGGGGTTAGGTCAAGAGCTGTGTGTAAGTATCACTGTAAAGACGCCAGGCTATGAAAACATGCAGGGGGTAATCAATTGCTCTACACTAAAAGTTGTGATGAGAATGCTGTTGTAAGAAAGACTGCGTACAATCTTCTTGAAGCAGGCAAGTGCCCATGTAAAATCTGGGTACCAAAACTTCACTCCTTTACTAAAACAGAAAGGGAGGTGGCTCTCCCCTTCTCCTCAGCCCTGGTGAGGTCACATCTGGAACGCTGTGTCCAGTTCTGGGCTCCCCAGATTAAGAAAGACATGGACCTCCTGGAGAGGGTCCAGCAGAGGGTACAAAAAATGGTTAGGGGACTAGAGCATCTTTGTTATGAGGAAAGGCTGAGGGG
>VYZT01058692.1:311-46995 GCA_013400735.1 Pomatostomus ruficeps | reverse complement strand
CATCTTAATCACCCCCATTATGGCTTTCCAGTAACTAATCACTCGCCCATTATTGCTTTCCAGTAACTAATCACTGACCCATTATACCCTCCAGCAAGTAGAATGGCGAAAAATTCCAACACAGAGAGCTAAACAAAAAGAAAAGTATTCCAAACCCTGACACAATTAGAGTTTTTGTGTTCCAACTCATGTTTGTTGTCTCCTGTCATTCTGCTATGACCTCTGAGAGGAGCCTGCCTCTGCCTTCCCTAAGCTCTCCCTTTAGATGTATGTGGGCAGTAGTAACATCCTCACAAGCTTTCTGCTATTTATGCTGAACTGCCCCACTCCCTCCACCTCTCCTGTTCTCTAGTCTATAACCAGCTTAGAAGCCTTTGCTGGATTGGCTCCACTCTGTGTGTGTCTCTCTCATACTGGGAAGCCCAGAACTGGACCAGCCCTCCACGTGTTTTCTCACCAGCGCTGAGCAGAGGAAGAATCCCATTCTTCAGCCTGCTGGTGGCACTCCCCCAACACAGCCCAGAAGGTTTTACCCACTGGCACTCTCCGGTTCCTTTTTGCAGAGCTGCTCCCCTACCAGGTGTCCAGCCACAGAGAGACCTCCATTCTCACTGAAAAGGGACCAAACTACTGATGGTCCTGTCTGAGTGCAGAGCCAGAGACCCCATACATTCATTCAAACAGGCTTGGGACCACTCAATGTAAATTTTAACTGAAAGCAAATCTTCCCTTTTCCACAGCCCTGAGAAACTGTCAAGCTGCCTGTAACATAAGCAAAGCATCCAAACATAACTTCAGCAGCAGTGCAGCTGACAGCTGACATGAACTGTCAGTGAGCTGTCATTAAAACATAGCTGATCCAGGAATTAATTTTTAAGGATGCCTGCCAGGTACTATTTCCTACACTTCAATTAACAGGGTTTGCTGTGTTGTCTTTTATAAACTATCTCTTATACATTTGTTTAAAAAATGAAGTAAAAGCAGTTTGATTAGATTTTAATCAGTCTGTATTATTTTATAAATTTTAATTTATCTCTTAAAAATAGAATGAAGTTTCTGCAAGACTACCCTGGAAAATACAAGACCAAACAGCATTTTCTTCATCATTAAATAACATAGTTATGTGTTAACCTCTATATCTTCTACAAAATATCACATGAAAATATTTGAATCTAAGAGAAAAGAGTATTAAATCACAGGAAACAAAAGCTGATGTAAAGAGTTTTAGAAAGAAAGAGTGTGATATCTGGAAAATTACTTTTTATCACCTAATAGCACCATCAGTTCAAAACTGTAACACCAGATACTGAATCTGCATATTGTTACTACATTTTGTGTATATTATGCAGACTGGTATAGATGTTGTATGAACTGGTGCTAAGTAAAAGATTAGCAAAATAATGGATCTTTTTGTTGAGATGATTTTGCCATCTTAATTGAGGTGTTCTTGCATTATATGTAAGAACACATATATTCTTATAAATGCATTCTTATGCTGTAGCAGCTTTATGTGCCACACAGACAACATGCAAAACAGGGATAGACTATTCATCTGTGGATTAGTACCTAACTGGTTTAAATTGCCACAGTTTCTTTTGCAATACATGAGATACTTTCCTAGTTAAAAAAATGTAGCATAGTATCATGAGATTACTCCTCAGGGGGTGCTTTCGAAAATATAATAAAACCCACACGTTTATCCAAAGTTATGCACTGAGTCTCGTTAAATGGCTTTGAATTGTCCTTAGGAGGCTGCGGTGTACTCAAGTGGTGGAATTGTCACCTCATAGCACTAGCTCACAGGAGGAAAGGACACCCACTTGAAAAGTTTGCTAACGTCAGCTGGTTGGAGATTATAGTTTGTTTATTAATGGAGGTGATGAAGTTTCTTTTTATCTGTTTCCATGAGACTTTTAGTGTCAGGATAGAAGTATATGAATATCTTATTTTTCATTTCTGATTCAAGGATTTGAACCCATATCCCCTCCACTGGATATGTGGGACTGCTAACATTTTCCAGTTTGCAAATGCAGCCTAGGCACCTCAAGTTTGGAAAACGGTAACATTTTCCCATGAAAATGTTGAAGCACATTTTCCACACTGTAGTTCATTTTCTTGTTCTTTACATTTTGAAAGCAAAAAGTAGCTAAAAATGGATTTCCTCTGTAGTAGTCTCATTATTCAAAATTCTTTCCAAAGCACAGATTAAAAAAAAGAAATTAAAAGAAAAGAAAAAGAATTATCAGCTGTAGAACAGGAGAAACTGTGTACTTTGTTTCTTAAAAATAGTTAAAATCATTTTCAAACACAGGAAGCAGCCAATGTACAAAATATCCATAATTCCCTCTGTGTTCAAGATAGGTTAGATCTTATTATTTCTGTACTTAGATTACAATATTGGATAATCAAATTAATTTAAATAAAACTAATCTGTGGTCCATGCTGAGTGACATGATATCAAACCACAAAAAGAGAGTGCAATTTCACCTACTGCTAAATTAATTAGTTCATGTAAAGTGAAAAGAGGTTGATTTATCAAATCTGATATAGCCTTAGGTATTCTAATAATAACCATCATCACCTGCAAGGACATGAATAAACACTTTAGGAACTAAAGTTTATCAGTCATATAACATGTTCCTGTGACAGATGTCTTTTTCATTTAAAAAATTAAATAGGATCTTTCAGCCAGGAACTGAAGGTGGTTTTTAAAGTCTGTAGGGCAAGTACAGCTCACGCAAAAGTAGCTCTTGCCACACATGAGCATTGAAAACTATGACACAGTGTCACCTGATGGATTGCAGCTGTGCAACCCCTTAAAATTGGTAAAAGTCACATCGAGGAATAAAATGTGTTAAACTAATTGTCAGAAACCTTAGATATTCAGCAGTGTTGTGATAGAGACTGCTACATGCAGGCTTTGTGCACACTGTGCTGGGCATGTATCAGTGTTTCTTTAGAGATCTGACTTTTCTTTTACTGGCCCAAATTTGCAAGGTACACGAATGTTGCACAGCTTCAGACCTGAATTTAATACTGTGGATGATGACATCTGTCAGCCTGGTCAGTAGTGGAATAAGTTATAGTGAAAGAGCCTGAAATAGTTGATGCAGTGCAGTTATTCCACACCATTTCTTGAACAGGGCACAAGGGCTGTGTGGAGACAGCCCTCACTTCTCCCTCTGTGCTTCCTGATAATCACTCTGTGGCTGGTGTGCTGCTCAACATCTTAACTAGGTTTCAAAACAAGCTTTTCAGAGTCCTTCAGGAATATTTACCACTCTGTTTCAACTGGCTCCTTTGTACTGAATTAAGAGGAATTCGAACCATTTAAATCTGGATATTTTATTTCACACTGAGAATGCAAGTGGATTGTGAGAACTAGCTATGCTTTTTAAACTGAAGCTTTAGCTCATTGCAACCTCCCTGCAGAAGTAAATCCTTTTGAAAATACTTGCTTTGGAATAGCTGTGAATTAAACTGAGAAAGATGACTCCACATTCTTTTTTAGTAATTTTCTAACTTACCTAGGTTTCATTTTAATCATTCTGAGATCTTAACACTTATAAAATCACCACTGAGTAGAAATGCTTAGCCTACAGAGCACAATGTACACAACATGTATTTCTCCTCAGCCTGGTATTTCATGAAGGCTTCCTGTGTTACAATGATCTCAGGTTTTCTAACACTGCTTTTAAGATAGCAACACCATTTTTGTGGGTTTAGAACTCCATTCAAAGTCTTCTTACTGTTTCCTGCACACACTATGGGCAGTAGATAATTCTTTAAATTTTAGGAAACAGAAAACATAAATTTATCCCTGTACACATGCATTTTGTTTTACAATACCTAACATTAAGTAATAACCAACAGCGGGGGACACTAAACAAACTGCATCAGCTGGAATGTCTTTCTGCATATATTCTATAAATTTTCTGATGTTGAAGTTCTACATCATACGCTTCTGCATCCTTCCTTACTAAATGTTGGATCATACTAAATTCTTTTCTTGGACAGAGATGACCAAGCAAAGTATTTTTGAGGTGGTGTGGTAACTTGGCAAACCATTCATTCTAGAAAAGGAATGAATTTTAAGGATATTAATTTCATGCTGCAGTTTTAATCAAGGCCTAGACTTTTCTGTTTGCAGCCTTCAGAATGGTGTTCCCAACTCACTGGAAGCTTTGCATAGTCTTTTAGATATAATCGAAGTATAAGACACCCTTGTGATGCCTAAAGATTTTTGCTTTTTATATATTTTTCATATACTTGTAGATTTGTAGACTGTTAATACACAGTTACATAGCTTCTAGTACTTTTCCTTCCCTTTCCCTCACATTTTATAACAGTAAGTTAACCCTTTCTAACACATTCCTGAAATTCTGTTTAGTCTTATTCTCAAGAAGACGAATCCTGACAAGGACACTCTGTTTTGCATTAGAACTTAGAAGACATAACAAGAAATAGGGCAAAGAAGTCCCTGGAACAACTCCAATAGGCAGACCCGAGGGTGGGTTGTTGGGGTAACTGGTCTCTTACTGGATGTACCTGCTAGATATACTAATTATTAACCTTATAAAATTTGTAGTAAATGATTCATACACATGCACAGAGACATACTTGTGCACCTGAAAGCTTTCATTAAAGATCTGCTTTTTATATTATCACTCTTAATATTGTTTGAAAGGTTTTTGTCTTTGATTCTAGGCAATGCTTGTGCTTGGAGGGGTTTAATTTAGAATTAAGAAGTTATGTATATTTGTGTCTGAAAATTCTAAGCACTATTGATCTGCGTATTTGCCTGGGTAAACCAAGACAAGAGAGATACTTCCGCTACTGTTTAAAAATAAAGGGAAAAAAAAACAGTCCAAAGAGAATAATGAACTAAACATCTTTAAAAGCATTATGTCTTGCTCATAAAAAACTGGTACTAATATATTGTGAAAGCAGCATAATCATGCATTTTCAGCTCAGGAAAATAACCAGGATTTGGAAACAAATCAGAACATTCACTTCTCTTGAGAAAGAGATCCAGAACCACACTGAGTTTAGTTCAGTCATAAAATTCTTTGCCAGTTTTGTTTCATGGGACACAGATTTAGTGTGGGAGTTGAGACCATGTGCCACAACTCTGTTTCCAGCTCTGCATCAATGCCCTAAATCAGGCCATTCAGTTTCACCCCACAGCAGAAATTTTAAGGTATCTATGAGCTCATCATATTCTAGTTACACAAGTAAGTAAGGTTTTGTACCTTCAGGTTTAATCTAAAAAATAGAATAGATTTGTCTTTTCCTAAAAAAAGGAAAAGCTGGTTTTTGTAGGTTTTAATAAAATCTGGTAATCCCAGGGACAGAACAATGTAGATCACCTGGAAAACTGTCTACTGTACACTCACATTAAGAGAGCTTGGAAATAATCTGTCTTTGTCAGAGAATGGAAATTTGTCAAAACAAGGTATTATATTTAACTCAATTTCCTTAAACAAGTTTTCTCAATTTCAGAATGATATCCTTGATTACTGAACAGTGAGAAATAAATAAGCTTTCGCAGAGTTAGCTACTGCTGTGGGATGTGAGTGTTTCTAGTCAGCTTTCCATTTCAGTGTGTTTTATCACTGCACAAGCTTACATCCTCCAGAAAGTAATTTTCCAAGAAATTACAATAATTATAGTTCTCAGGATCTTCACTAAATATGTACAATAGCTGAATAAAAATTTCCATTTGACTGCAACTTCTCAATCCCCATGATAAATGACATTGGGCTACTGCAAAGGGCTAAATTCTCATATTCTGCACAAGAAAAAATCCAATGGATCTTAGTCTAGAACATTCTTAGTCTAAAAATATTCAGTTTAAATATGAAAAAGCATTCATTGAAGAGTAGTATTCATGGAGTAGTAACAATCATGTTAATGTTGCAATATAAACTGAAAGTTTCTACTTCCTTTTTATGATATTTTAATTGAAGAACTAAAGAGATAGAAAATTTTTGAAGAAAGATATTAATAAATAATGTTGATGTCCCTGAACTAATTCAATTAATATTCTGGAGCTTAGCAAGTATCTTTTTTTTTTTTTAATGAGTAGAAACAGAGCAGATTAAAATTTTTAGGTTTGTCAATGTACATATTTAATTGCTAGAAATGAAGATGTAAATTAATATAACATTAATTGTAGCTTAATAATTTCGGGAGATAATTGACAGGTATCATAGAACAGTAATTTGACAATGTCAATCTCTGTATAGCAGTACTTATGTTTTTTGAGGATTATTTATAGTATTTTATTAATATAACATTCTAGTTTCATTTTGGAGAAGAAAATCAGGACATTTGAGTCATCTCTGTCATGCTGGTAACTTTATAACTAATTCATTGACTCCTTCGGAAGTACATTGGTACACTAGAAATCACTTAAAATACATTTCTAACATTTTTAACGGAATACTGAGAAAAGCTGTAAGTGGGACAATTTTTGCCAGTTTTCATTGATGAACTTCCGAAGTATATCAGCTGGGTAGGCTCAAACTAGTTAAATCTTATCTGGTTAATGACACATATGCAAATCAGATTCTGTAACCTATTTTCGATTATACTAGCACAATATTGTTTTACAAGAGGAAATTAAAGAAAAGAATTACAGGTTACTGAAAAAAATTTCAAATGAAAGGGAAGGCATCACACACATGAAAAAGTTGAGGAGGCAAAAACCCCAATTCATATGCAACAAAATAGAAAAATATATTATCTTTAAATATCCATTTTCCCTACACAATTATACAATAATTATTTTCTGTATATCAACTTTGAATTAAGGAACCAAAAAACCAAAAAATAACCCAAAAAACCAAACCACAGCTGACAAGATCTTTTTGGTTCTTCAGTGACTAGAGATTTATTCTTTAGATGGGAAAAAGTCTGCTTGCATGAGAAAATGGTACTGCATAGTGGGAGTTAGTTTTAGTGGAAAAGTGAGATAACAGAAGGAAAAAAAAGCCTGTAGAGGCCTCTGTGCATCCTAGGCATCCAAAACTACAAATGCTTTCAGAGCCTGATCTTTTATCACTGAAACCTTGTGTGATCATTCACTCTTCAAACAGCCCATTCTTGCTAGTTTGAGTTTGACAAATGAAATAAGTGGTTGAATGGTTGTATTTGACAAAAGTTGTACAGAAACTTGGCAGGTTTGCATGGATTTCAGCAATTCCTAATTAGAAAAATAGAAGAAACTTATTTCCCATGACACAGCAAGCCACAACCATTGGAATCAGTACAATTCCACTTCCCTGCGTCTGCAAGGTCTCCTGGACTTTCAAGGAGAATCACCCTAAACCAATCCTGCCTCTTTTTTATGGTGGCACTGTTTGGAATCAGGTTCTTTAAGGTGCAACCAGCAAAAATCATTGAAACAGTAACAGATTGTGATTTCTACAAAGAGATAGTGCACTTACTAATATGTACTAGTACTAATGCAACACACAAAGAGCTGTTTTCCTTTTAAGCACTGCTGTCCCCCTGCTATGTTTGATTACAGAGAAGCTTATATCCTTTTTCTGGCAGCTTTTACAAAGCTTTCAGTTGCCATATTCTGTCACCAGCTATCCTCAGACAGAAAATGCAATGTACTGTGCAGTTGACCCCAGAATATGTTGCTATCTACTATATTAAACATAGGCACAAAACTGTCAGAGCTCAAAATTTTTCACCAACTAAGCTGAAATAAAACTACAGATGTAATTTGAAGATGTCTCATCTCTAATCTCAGAGATCTGAGTCTCTGAGACCTCCAAACTTCAAAATTTGACTAATCTAGCAGTACTTTTCCTGATCACTACAAAATACCAGCACATCTTCAGAATGTCAGCAAAGATGTCCTATGAAATATTTTCCTTTTTTTCTCCTTGAATATCAAAATCTGTTTTAATGCACCAATTTTCACTAACAAGCTTTACAAATACCAGCAGAATTTACAAAAGGAGCACAGTGATTGCCAATAAAGCCCTTACAGATGTATTTCTATGTCCACGAAGGAAGCAGCTGTTTGTTGGATTTAGGATAATGAAATCTTCCTTGACAGACAGACAATGAACAACAACATATTGGCTTGCCCAATGTTTATCAACAATTCTTTTTAGTTTTCATAGCTTTGAGGCTTATCAGACCATTTCTCTGCATTTCTCTGAACAAAGTTTGAGCCACAGATGTTGGAAAGAAAACAGACGGCAGATACACTAGAGAGAATAATAAATCCCCAGCTTCCAGTGTAGACTTTGTCTATGTCCACTAAAACTGTGTTCAAACAGTGAACAAAGTAAATAGCAAGCAGAGTTTGTCCGAAAATAGCTCTAAATCCTGTCAGTGGAAGAGATGTTAATGGTAGATACATCATCTCTTTCTTGGCTTCCACAGTCCTACAAGGGGATTCAAGTCCTTAAGTGTTTTCTCACTAAGGGAAACTTTTCCATAAACTGGGTGACCTTCAATACCAAGCAACAGGAATTGCTCTGCTAATATGGTTGCATTATAGGGGTCATGTCTTGAGGTTATAGGCAAGTTCAAAGCACACAACAATTTATACCTGGGATTTAACTGTGCAGCAGCTTTGTTGTTAATAGGCTCCTTCTATGCTTATTATGATCCCAGATATTTTGGGGATAGAAATTTACAAGGTCTGACTTATATGTTGACTTCTCAAGATTTTATTTCATTGTCATTCTTAATCCACCCAAGTTGGACCTGAGCCATGAATGGTGTCTTGCCGCAATGCCTCCGGCAGGGGCATCGGGCATCTGCCTGTGGTTCCAGGGGCTGCCAAGCTGCTTCAAAGGTGTGGGAGGGCTGGTGAAGGTCCAGCAGGGGTTCATGTAGTCCACCAATGTTCCAGGCACGCCAAGGAAGGAGAAACAAGTGGAGGGGCTTCCCAGATGGTTTATTCGGGCACCAGGATCGTGCCAGGGAAGCACTGGCATGGGGAGTTAACAGTTACATATATACCAACATGAGGAGGCAGGGAGGGTACAAGAATCATATGGGGAAGGAGTGCAGGGTTTGAATTTGGCAGGCTTTGTATGGGATTGCAAAATACAGAGCCCTCCTGGGGGAGAAATCAGATACCAGGGGGTGGGGGGAGCAGACAGCAGTGCCTGGCCAAAACCTAGCCATAGCACACCGCAACAGTGTCTAATCTTAACAGAACCAGATTTCACATCTGCTTATTTTTTTGCTTTCTGAAGTTGATATTTTTTCTTAACTGGCTCAGGATGTAACAACTGCTTCTCAGAAGCCTTCTCAACCACATGATTCCTTAAGCTGTGGCTTTCAGGAGGATTTTAAAATTATTATTACTATTATTAAGAATTAAGGAATGTAACATTTCTATGCCAGGTATTGGGTCTATTTTATGACCAAAAGAAACAGAATAGCATTTTACTGATTATTCAGAGAAAGAAATAGAATAGAGATCTGATAAAGATGTATAATTTTTTTACTGGTAAGCACTCAAAGACTATTCCTGAACAAAACAAGTCCTAATCACAGCATTCAACTTAACTGCCAAAAGATGATTTGAAGACAAAGGAATTTTGTAAATATTTCAGGAAAACATCTGGGGATAAATTCAGGGATGGAAGAAAGCTAGATTTTATAAAGTTTTATTTACATATGTAATTATAAATATTTTAATGTATAATTACATTTCCCATGTAACTTGGAAATTTACTTGTGCTTTTAACTAGTAAAATTTTTGGTCATTGCACCCTTTGTAAGAAAAAATAACTGCCTCTGGAGAAATTATATTTTACCCACAGAGCCCAATTTTGATTTTTGTGTTTAGCTCCTCCTGATCCGTTTTCACTTCATCTGACAAATACATAACAAATACTCAGTTCCAGCAAGCCAATTTATCCCTTTCTTTTTCAAGGAATACATTTTTCATCCCTAGTCTGCACCTTGTAAGATATATTTAGTCCATCATGATTCTTCACAAGGTATTGCAAATGCTAAGATAGAGATAGACAATGAGTCCTATTCATTTGTGTTGTATCTCTGATAAGAGACTAGAGGTTTAGAATTTTCCATGGTAACTAGAATGGCTGAAAGTTCTTTTGACAATAACATCATGGATTCCAGTTTTAGTCATTTAGGAATAAAACTATTGCTTTAAGCAAAGTTACTTTAAAGAAATCCATTCTTCAACTTCTTACACCAAGAGAGAAGACCAATGTCCTACTTGAGGGGTTGTAACAGCCCTGACTCCAGAAAGAAAAATAATCTTCTGGCTTGGGTGCAAGGTAAAAGTGCCCATTTCCAAGAAACACGTAGCAGACACTTTCCAGTGTCTATGGCTTTGGTAGGGAAGGATCCAGAGAAAGGAGAGGTTTCTTGGGGATGAAGACTTATAACCATACATAAATATATATATATATATATATTTGGGAAAGATCTGCATAGTTTATAGAAATGTTTGCTGTTGATTTGATGACCTTCAAATGCTTGAAGTTAGTTGCATGATTAAGTTCATATGAAGCACTTTAAATTTTCTCATACAGCTCATTATTTGCTGGATTGGCCTTGTAAGAATGGAGGGTAATTATTCATTGCAAGCATATTTAAGGTCTTTCCCACCATCTGATAGCTGTGTGTACTTATGCAGGGCAACAATTGATTTTTTTTTAAATGTACAAAATTTCTGTACTTTTGATCAAGAACTGCAACTTAGAGAAAAAACATTAAGCTACACTGCAGTGTCAAGTGTAATCACAGATGGATTGACATGTGACATTACCTAAAACCTCTCTGGATAGAGTTACCTTTTCATGAGTTAGTGCAAAAAGAGAAAATAAGTGGGACTGAAAAAGTGACAATTTTGAAGGGAGGGAAATGTGGATACAACTTATCTTCTACAGAATAGCATCCTATTCTTTTTGGCACCATAAGCTTAATTAAATAGTTACATTTTAAAATCTTTATGAGAATCTTAATCATTAATGACATCAACAGGCTGAAAAAAATGTAGGTTAGGTGTGGGGAGAGTTTGGCTTTGCAAAGACATTACTTAAAAGCAATTTTTTTTGCATGACTGAGCACGTGCATACAAACTAGATAGTCACACTTTACAATGAGGTTACAGTTATAAATTATTTATAAAGTGTTGGTAAACACTGTAGGCTATTACAGAATCCACAGAGTCCATAGTTTTGTTATAGCTATGTGTAACACCCTCAAGTAATGTGCAACCACGTATAATTTATGAAAGTAATATCTGTAGTATTGTTTATGATGTATATTAATAATTTATTAATCATTTATGAACTATTTATAAATGCAGTCATAATGGAAAGCATGGCTGACTAGTTATTCCATCGCACTAGCTGTATGGGAGTTAAAGGTTGCACAGCTCTGCCCCTCCTTTTTAACCAGCCAAGCAGTCTTTAGACAAGGCAACACTCACTATTTCCTACAGGCTCCTAGGAAATTAGAAATCAGACAGAGGCATTGTAAAGGGATTTTCTTTTGGGGCCCCAAAACTGCCCAGGGTTCTGTGCAACAAATCCAGCGCCCTCAGTCAGATAGACAGCTACAGAAGAGCAGTATTTCTTTGTCTATCTATTTACCTAGGTATTGCCTCAACAGTGGAGGGCAGAGCAGTCGTTGGTAATAAAGCAGGTAGAAGTAAAGGAGCGAGAACGGACTCCCTGATACCAGCACCCAGATTTTATTGTCTCCTCAGGGGATGCAAGCTATCAGAAAGACGTGGAGGGGATGGTTACACGGGGTTTTAAGGGGAAAGAAAAGGGGTGGTCAGAGGGGAAGGGTCCAGGGTTTTCATCAAATCACAGATTGATGTGGGATGACAGTTCTCCAATGAGTTCTGGGCAAAGGCGGAATATATTTGCATTAACCAATTAGTATAACAGAACAACAGAAGTTTCTAGTAACTCTTGAATAGTAAACAATGTCATGAATATTAAAATAACAGAGGAGGAACAGAATCTTTGATTGACAGGGCTAAAACATGGCAGTGAGGGAATTTCCCCCAAGCATGCTGCCTCCATCTTCCTCAGATTCGCTATCCTGGGAAGAAAAATCTGCCCAAGTTATTTCTCTAGTTCTCATGGAGACAGCTGGTTGGGTCACTGCTACAATTTGCCTGTAGCAAATGCACAGGGATCCTTTTCTTCAATCTTTTCCAATATTTCAATATTTCAGCTACCATAGGTCTCCTTCACTGGGTCAAAAAGAGATGAGAGAAAACTACTTGCAGATGACGCGTATATGTTAAAGTCTATGAAGTCTTGATTCCGAGGGATTCTTGTATAGTTTGATGCATCAGACCAACAAAACATGGCCATCAATCCTTATGGTATCCACTGGAAAATGGGCAATCAAAAGAAATGAGTGCTATAGTCTAGACTGCCGTGATATCTAGGAACAGATCCTGGCTTGCAGGATTATTTTTCTGTTCCAAAGCATTTCTGCCTGACAAGGTACAGCTACCTCTGCTTGCAGCAGGCAAGCTCCACTGACTTTCATGTGACAGTGCAGTTTTATTGCAGCTCTTTGCTTCTTTATGCATGCTGTGAAATCTCTTGCTGAGGCATTGGATACCAGAGTACCATCCCCACACATTAATTCTTCTCTTGTTCTTCTGCAGGAAACAGATCTCATTCTGACCTTTAACATCTCAATGCACCGTTCTTGGTGGATGGAGAATGGGCCGGGCTGCACCGTGACCTCAGTAACCCCCGCACCGGACTGGGCACCAGAGGATCATCGTTATATCACTGTCTCGGGGTGTTTTCTTGAATATCAGTACATAGAAGTGGCTCACAGTTCTCTTCAGATCTTCCTTGCAGTAAGTGTTTGCAAATTACTTCAATTCCACCAACCTTTCTGCATTTCTTCTTGTCATTACTGGAATAGTGGATGATTGTGACATTCATTCACAAACCCTGGCCTTATGTCTTAGTTTAGTTATGAAACTCGGTTGTCATTCAGCCAGTTCAAGATACCTGCATGCAAAAGGTTCCAACATATATATTTATTACTGCACTAAGAACTACTGACATGGAGTTGGACTAGGCTCTGTTTTCCTGATACTATAATATATAAATTGTGACATAATGGCAAGTTACAGCTATTGTTTTGAAAGCCAAATTAAATATGAAATTGAATACAAAAGACAAACCAACAGTAAAAATAGATTCACTGATCAGTTCACAGGGCTCAAATCTCATCAATTTGTCTTTAACCATATTAATTAATTGACACTAGAGTACAATGGGAGGGGTATTCCCTCCCCCCCAAAAAGTTAGACTTATATGAAAATCAAAACCAGAGATCTTAAATATTTTTTAGGAGTACAAGAATCCACTGTTGCACTGCAGAAAATTTATAAGGGATGAAAACTGTTTGCTTGGGGGGAAAAATATAAAATGGAGCTCACAGCTATCCAGAAAGTGAGCAGCTTTTCCATCTATCTATTCCCCAGAATTTTTTATCACTCAGTCTTGACTCATGGAATTATAGCTTCATAGAATCATTTTGGTTGGAAAAGACCTGTAAGATCATCAAGCCCAACCCTTAGCCCAGCACTGCCAAGTCCAACAGTAAAACTTGTACCTAAGTGCCACCCCTACACATCTTTTAAATACCCCTGGGGAAGGTGACTCCATGATTGCCCTGGCCAGCCTGTTCAAGTGCTTGACAAACCTTTTGGTGAATAAATGTTTCCTAATGTCCAACATAAAGTTTCCCTGGTGCAAGCTTGATTTCCCTTGATACAGGCCAGGATGCCACTGGCCTTCTGGGCCACGTGGGCACACAATGGCTCAAGTTCAGCTACTGGTGACCAGCACCCCCAGGTCCTTTTCCAACAAGCAGCTTTCCAGCCCCTCTGCCCCCAGTCTGTAGCACTGCCTGGAGTTGTTGTGACCCAAGTGCAGGACCTGGACTTGGCCTTGTTAAACCTCATGCAATTGGCCTTGGCCCATCAGTCCAGCCTGCCCAGATCCCTCTGCAGAGCCCTCATACCCTCAAGCCTTCAAAAACAGATAACCAGGCTATTTTTTCTGCCTTTTTTTTTTTTTTAATTTAATGAATGATGAACAAGAAACTCAAGGTATATGAAGTTCAAGCTCAATTCTGTTCCTGATGCAACAAGGGTTTTTGTGTGTCTGTGTTTAAATAGAGCTGTGTTTTTAGATAAGGTCATTCTTTTCAAGTCAGAATAAAGGTTCAAAATAACAAGCCATTAGTAGTCTGCTAGCTGTAGCTAACTACATCTGCATAGGTCCATTTCCATTCATGTTACTCTAGATGTGATTATCACAGGTAAAGAGCTGCACAGCATAAGTATGGGTCAATTTTCCAAACCTAGTGCTTGACTACTGTTTACATCACTTTCACATTTCCCATTGTGGGCATGGGGTACTTTTTCTAAAAGAAATGCTAGCATAAATTCACTGTCATATTAAATGTGATTAAATGGGAAACAGAGGAATTAACTGGTACAGCTCAGAGACATATAACACAAAGTAAGAAGAGCAGATACTGGTGGTTTTCATCAGACTAGCTTTAACAAACCCAAACATTAGATCAGATTTATCTCCAGTTACTAGAACAAAATTAATTTTTTCCTTCAACTTTCCTTTACGGGCACTTATACAAATCTTGTAGTTTATCTGCAAAACTGTAAATAGCAACCTACAAATTGATTACTTGTTTTCTTTTTACATTTCTGTATGTTCACAACAATGATCAAGCTAATGCTTTTCTTGGCTTTTTCATGGGCTGGTGGCATTGCAGCATGTTTGCAAGGATATTTTCTACTGCCTACAGATAAAAGGTAGACATCCAGCTTCATTGAGGACCACTTTTATCAGCTTTTGGAGACTATACTGAGTGTGTTTTGTACAGCTTGCCAGTAAGTTCACAAGGAATGCAACTACCGAAGGTTAGGCTCACATAGATGTGATATTTGCTTGGAAAGTGGAAAGAATATGACAGCCAAGATAAAAACCATAAAACTAAGATATAATTACAAGCCACTCCTTTCCCCTCTCAGTTTGTACATTCTAAAAAACAAGTCTTACAGTGGTCTGTGGAATATTTCGAGGATTGCAGACAAATATTCTGCTGATGAATACTCCAAGAGAGTTTTTCTCCACGGAGGAATGTGTCCTAGAATGAAACACCAGATTGTGCACCATACAAATGCTGCTGCTAATTTTGTGCAAGTCAACACAGATTTTTAAGACTGAAATTTTGGAGACTTTTCATTTCTCCTACTGCTTAAACAAAATAATAGTTAAAACAATCAGAAGGTTACATAATCCCAGAAGTCAGGGGAGCTCCCAATGTGCATAGTGGTGGTGTTCATTGTGTAATACCAGCCTTAGAATAGAAAAGAGAGACAGATGTGATGACGAACAGATATTTTGCCAGTTTCTCCTGAGGAGTATATTTTGCTCAGCATTAATAACTGGACAAAATTACTAGTTTAGCTCACACTGAAGTAACAGAAAATTCAGTTTGATAGTCTCTCTACTTCAACCAAGAGAATTCTCACAGTTTAGAAAAACTTCAAAATGGGCAAGAATTATTTGAGTGCAAATGTGTAGAAGAAAATACTTTGATAAATAAAGGATTGCCCCAGTTTGTGTATTTAGCATGTTTGTCTGCAAAGCAGGGCTGGAATAAACCAGAGTGATAATAAAAGACAGCATAGCAGCCACAACCATTCCCTGGTCCCATGTCACAGAGCACTCAGTGCATAGGGTGATGCTGGTAGAACACTAAAGCCTCTGTAGAGCCTGTCAGTAAATCAATCTTTGTATCACAGGTGTAAAAAAGGACCACATAATTCACATTTATGACTGTCCTCTAGCCATTCCCATGTCTGCACATTACATCTTGCTAAGTCACTGTCTGACTTTTTTCATGCTTATGGAAATCTATTTTGAAAATCTTACACTGATTTTTTACTCAGTTATTGTGATAGTTGCCTCTCTGAAGTGGTACACCACCAAAATCTCAGTGTTACACACTATGTCAAGGCAGTTTTTACTCTATTCCCCATATTCATACCTCTCACTTGTTTCTTTTGAGGCTAAGCCTCATTGATATCACTTTATCTCTACAACTTACTTACCATCTTCCAGCAAGTTAAAAAGAGAGAGGAGTGCAGAGTAATAAAGGGGGAACACAAGGGAGGGGAATCTCTTCCATTTATAAGTTCAGATTTGCAGGTTTGCAGTGCTGCAAAATACAAAAACCCTATATTTTGCGGGTATGCCCTGCAGTATGCAGCTGTATGGAACTGAAGAGAACTCCCAAGGGTGGGATTTGTTCTGCTTTCTGTGAAATCTGGGGTCTGGAATACATATAAATATCTCTAAGGAGGGTGCCAAGAGGATGGTGCCAGACTCTTCAGTGGTGTCCAGCGATAGGAAGAGGACCAATGGCCATAAACTAAAACACGAGAAGTTCCACCTCAACACTGAGAAAAAACTTCTTCACATTGAGGGTGGCAGAGCACTGGAACAGGCTGCCCAGGGTAGGTCGTGGGTTATCTCCCTCTGGGGACAGGAAAAAGCCACCTGGACATGTTCCTGGGTAACCTGCTCTGGATCACCTTGCATTGGCAGTGGAGTTGGAGTAGATTATCTCCAGAGGTCCCTTCCTACCCTAACAATTCTGTGAATCTGTCATTCTGTATTTCCACGCAAAAACGTCCTCATTTCATGCCCTCCCCAATTCTTGATCAGTATCATAGCTGAATCTGCAAAGGTGAGATCTTAGCTTCATCACACTTTGACAGCAACAGCTATTTAAAGGTTTGCTGATACATGCAGAAAAAATGCATCATTTTGGCCACATCTAATTCAATATTTTTGTTGGACAAGGCTGACCCTTAAGGTGGCCTGTGCTCACATACACTCCACTCGACGCTTCTCTCCCAGGGAAGTCTCATTTACAGAGTTTCAATGTCTTGAGCATTTGGCCCATCCAATATGCTCTGCAGGGACCACAACTCTGCCTGTCCTTGTGTCTACAAATTACCAAAATGAACTAGTGATGTCTAGTGATGGCATGACTCATATACCCATACACTTCAGACAATAAAGTGTCCTTACGTGTTTAAAGGTTATTGATTCTTGTTGCTTGCATGAGAGAAGCTATTTCATTTTCAGGCCTACTGGGTTATCAATGATAGATATACTTAAATGACTGATCTCTGGAGAGAATTGTTCCAGGTAACGAATGAGGTCAGTGGAACTAATGGGGATTTGATTTGTGACTATTTGAGCTGCATTCCATATCGTATTTACAGAGTGGAGGCTGAATGAAAGTTGCCACCTTTAAACAACAGGAGGTATAGCTGCCACTTCACCATGGGGAGGGCAGTGCTTGGGAGGGACACAGGGCAGGTTATACACCATTGCTAATCTTGGCATGTAGTGTCAGGGCTTAAGGGAGTTATTGGTTCTGTGCTAAATAGCATTTGCATCCCAGCCTTTTGGTCATACAGCTGAAAGAGTTATAAGTTGGCAGTTTCTCAAGCACCCCAACACATCAATGTCTAATTCCACCTACAGACCCTACATAAATTTTTCTTCATTTCCACTTTTTATTGAACTCCTGTCTTATAAGAGAAGGTGAAAATCTTTTAAGTTCAGGCCCTGGGCTGTGGTTCAGGTCAGAGGGTTCTGCTTCCAGGTCTACCACAATGTTCTTTTGAAAGTCATTTCATCTCTCTGTGCCTCTTCCCAAGTGCTGAAGAGAGAGGAAAGCATGCCTAAATTTTTCATGTTTAGTTCATAAAATTCTGTACCATTTACATAGATAGAGATCTCTTGAATCTCTCAAAAAACCCCTAAATGTGTGGAACACACAGTACAGTAAGGCCTTTGTGTAGTACAAGGAAATTATAATTGTAATTGCATTTCATACAGAAACAGAGCTCGGATTCTCTGCATCTTCTTTCTGTCTGTTTTACTCTTTGGTTATGCATGAGGTGCCCTTACCCCCACAAGTCTGTTCTTGCAAAAGTCAACAAATTAAAATCCATTTGTAGGTCAAAACTCTGAAAATGTGCAAATCAAAGATCAGCCTTGGAGATAAGTGTAACAGAATCACATATCTATTTGCCAATGCAGGATTAAGAGTATTTAGTATGCTTGTCTTTTACTTCTCAGGCACTCAAAAATCTATTGATTTTAGTGGAGATAAGTGCCCGAGTTATGGGAATAACACTGATGTGAAGGCATCACCTTAGCCAGTTTGGGTTTTAGTTATATAGCCCTCAAAAAGAAGAACTGTGTACTATTATTCCAGTAAAACAAGTGGAGTAAAAGCATTTCTTATGTACTGTATCTGCATTATTGATGGTAATTTACATACCAAATAAATAAAACCATAAGTAAACTGTTACATAAAAGTATTGACCATTTTCAAAGTGATCCTGTCCACTGACTTTTATGTGTTGTATATTGGTCTTAATTTCTTTTTGTTCCATCCTTCCTGTATTTGTACTTGAGTGTATGCTTCATGTAATCATTAAAATTATTATTTCATGCTTTAAAATTTGTGATATATAATTACCCATCCATACTATTTACAGTAAATGTATACTGTTTGGATTTCTGCAAAGTCTGCATCATGCACAGTACCTTTCAAGCCCTGATGCTGTCAGATTGATTTAAAACATCTGTGTTATTAAGATGCAATAGTACAGCTATGAAGTTAGGATGCCAGCATCAAAATCTCTGCTCTGTTGCTGACTTATCATAAGACCTTTTGCAGGGTGCTTAATTCGTGCCAATTATTGTCTGTATTATGCAAACAATGGTTCTTAAATATTTCAGAAAGATGCTGCCAGGATAATTCAATTCAACGTTGCAGGTAATCCAATATTATGGAAAGGTGGTCTGTGTATGTATTTAAGCACTTAGAACTGTAGAATATCATTCATGTTCCCTGCTTCTCTTAAGGACCAATAATTAAAATAGGATAGTCTTAAAATCCTTAATGTCAGCACAGCACAGGTGGCATTAAATACTTTCCTGCCCTGGTGGAGAGATAGGAGGATTCAGTAAAAGTGTACTTTTACAAGAATATATTTACTGAACTGCCTACCTGTGTTTTAGACCTCCATGCTCAAATATGGTATTCACAGTCTACCACTTAAAGGCCCTCAACATTGCTGAGGAAATAAGATCAGAAGAAAAGCAGTGGTTCCCATCCAAAAGAACTAACCTTCAAAGTATAAAACAAGCCAGTCAGCCCATATGGAAAGGAGAGGAGGAAAACACAGGAAGACAGAGAGGGAATACTAGTTTGGAGTTTCAATTGCACCTCCTGTTTGACCATTGTCAGCTTTCTTGTGGGCATGATAGAAAAGTACTATGATTCAGAATAAGTAAAGTTCTGATAAACTTTATCTGCTGGAAAATTATCCTAAAAGGCAGTAAAAGATGGAAGTGTGTGAAAGTTTGAACTTTAGGAGGTAACTGACAAGAGGCTGGTGTCTCATCAGCACTGCACTCTCATACTGATTGAAGGGGCCAAGCCAGGTGGGACAGGCCACAGAGAGAATGAAGTAAGAGAATGAAGTAGTTGAATTTCACTGGAAGAAACTAAGGAGAAAAAATTGAGGGTTTAAAGCATGATGTGGAAAATAATCTCAGCAGTAGCCTTCCAGGTGGGCATTGTCAGGAGCAAGGAGAAGACATAGCACAGGAGGAGAAGCATGATGCTCCTCGGAAGCTGAGACTCACAGAGTGAGAGATCAGGATGGTATCAGCAGGACAGAAAAGTTTAAAGAAACAGAGAGCTTGTAAAACTCCTGCCCTTAGAGGAGGAAGGGGAAACAAGTCTTCTGTAAGGGAAGCACATTTTGATTTCTTTTTTTTTTTTTTTTCATTGTGGTTTTAATTTTCTTTTTATTTGGGAAGATAGTGATAAGAGCTAAGCAGAGAAAAAGGCCAGAAGTTCCTCCAGATACATCAGGAAATGATAGAGCAAGACTAAAAGAATTGAGTAGCAGGTATATCATCAGGACAGACTGCAGGATAGGAGGAGAGGCAAAACAGCAAAGGCAGGGGAGATGAGGGAGCGAGTCTGGTGAATGCATGGAAAATAAAAGCTGCCTAACTAATAATGTCAGTAGGAATGAAGCAAACAGCAAAAGAGTCTTTCTGTGGGTCTGAAATTATTCATGAGTGGAATCAAACATTACATAGGTTGGCCCTGGCTTGTCTGATTTGAAACGCTAAAATTAAAAAGGCAAGTCCTTTTGACAGAGCTGCAAAGGAACAATCTAAGAACTTGAACTGCAGTAAAGGTCTTCACTGAGCTCAGATGGATAATATTCATCTTTTAGGAAGAGTCACCTATTGATGTAGTCCTTGGGTTCTGCTAATAAACCAGCATATTCCATTCCCGTGCTCAAAATACTCACAATATGATATGCTAGGAAAAAACAAAATGCAGCAAAGCTCTTGCAAAACATCAAATGCAGCAGTAAACCTAATGCTGTGTTCTTAATTTTCCAGTCCTTTTTACCCAGCATAAAGGTCTTCACTTATGCAGGAACTACATCATCCACATAAAAGCCCTTTCTTAGGTTTGCCCTTGCTAATTTTGTTCCTACACCTCCCTTCTGACAGCAGCCTCCACCCCTTCTACACGCTCACACTCATACACATACATTGCACATCAGTTGTCTCTTCCTGTGCTTGTAGAGTAGTGAGAATATTTATGTGTGAGAAAGGAGACAAGAGCTCCTGTAATTAAGTTTTGACTCTTTGAACCTAATGGAAAAAAATAACATTGTTTAATTAAAGCAAAGTTCTTTTCAAGGGCAATACAATGGTTGAAAGAAATTGATTCTTAATGATATAGGTTGGTAATTTAGAAATACTGTTTTTTCACTGTGGGATTGGGCAAAATCAGCACAATATGAAGAGGGTATGAATCATTGTAAAGCGTTAATTTAATAACATGTCTTGCCATGTTAGGAGAGAGGCAACATCAGGTTCAGGCATCTTTGACATTGGCTCAGAGCACAGTATATTGCTGTTGCTCTGTTTGACAATAATGCTAAAGCATATGTCATTTGTATTTTAAAGGATTACTATAAGAGGTTTTTTTATGTCTGTACGTATTATCTGTTATTGCTTCCATCAAATTTTACCTGCGTTTCTTCACTACTTCTTGCAGAAAACTGAATTGTACACATCAAAGCATAAGCATTTTTCATAATGATCAGGGAGCTTTGTCAGTAGAATTTTACTCTTTCATTTCCCTAAAAACTTCCCTTCTTAATGAGCTGTGTTTGTATAAAGCTAAGCTATATAATTGTCTGAAAACAAGTTGTCTCCAACTCAGAAGAGAGAAGTCAGCTTTAAACAGTCTTACCTGAACAAGGCACACAGGATTGTCTCTGAAAGGTTTACTTCCCTGGTGGAAAGAAAGGCAACAGCACCAGCATGAGCTGAGACTGGAAGAAGCAGTTCTGCTTCTCATAGATGTTCTGGCACTAGCAAAGGCACAGTGTGCGATTTTATTGGAGCAGGGTTGGAATTATGAAAACAAAGAGCTGAACATTGGACTCATTACATTGAGGCCTGAGGGAAGTTTCCTGAGAATTTTCTTTGACCACCTCATATGTATCCCTTCACACAGGGGACTCTAATTCTGGCTGACCCTGCAGTGATATGATACAGCAATGAGATTATGGATCTCCAGGTTCAGTGCCTCATGGCTGTCCTGGGGCTATGTGATGCTGCTGGTGCTGTGCTGACTGGTGATGCTTGCTTGCTGACTTGCTTCCTCCCACAGCTGGCATTTAAATTATTCCTCTGTTCTGGTATTGGCATAGTCCTGTTTTTATGACACTGTCATAGCATGAGAGCTGCAAGTGAACGTGTTCCAGCTATGCACAGGTCGGATGACTCAGACTGGGACCTATTTACCTGGTGTTGGTGAGCCTCTCTCTTTGAAGAGATTCTAGATAAAAAGCCTAGTCCATCCAATTTTCTCTCTATACAAAAGAATTTACAAGGTAGAAATATCTTATTACACTTGTTTTAGATGTAAGAATAGTACTAGGAACAACAGCAATAAGTAACACTAACTTCTGTAATCCCAAGTATTCCTTTACAACATGTAGTTAAACATAAAGCAATACCTCTTCATACTAAAAATTCATAGGCAAGTGCCAGATTCACTAAGCCCATTCCTGAGATGATTCTGAAGGTACAATAAAAATGAGGGCTGCTCCTTGGAAATATTAAAAACCCCATCCCACAGTACAGCTATACCTCAGTGTCACCATGTTCAGTATTCTTGCTGATATTACAGTGCTGCCTTGTTCTGCTCTATACAAAAGCAACATTTGCCATTTTGCTTCATATCCCAAAAAAACCCCTCTGGTTCTGGACGTACGTGGACTCAGTTCATGAGTTAAGGTAATTTTTGCCTGAATATAATATAGAGAATGATAAAACATATAGCCAAATTCCTTACTTCATTATGGAGATGAATATATTAAAAAAAAGAAAAAAAACACCACAGAAAAAGCCAGACCTATGATTTTTTCTCATATTTTTATTGAAACTTGCATGGTATACTTTAGGTAGTATGCTTCATGTTTCATTTTTGTGTGCTGTTAGCACAGCTTCCTGAGCAAAAGATGAACTAAGCACATGAAAATATAGTGTTTTGAAAACATAGAATGAACTGTTTTGCAGCTTTAGTCATGACTATTCTAGTCACAATACCATGGTGCTGAAAATCTGGTGTGTAAAATTCACCAAAGACAAACAATGTCAGCAACTGTAACTGAACCGGTAGTGAAGGCACTGATCAATGATGGATTCCTGAAATTCTATAGAACAACTTGTATGCTTCTTGTAGAGCTAACTACCCCACTAAAAATAATAACTATGTCTAAGATAAATAAAAATCTAGGAAGTATTTAGATGTTCCTGATCTTTAGAGTGTGTACAATAAAAACAATTATGACATTTTGAATTTTGAATGTTTTTCCCCATTTTCTAGCACAGACAGCATAACAAGGCTTCTGCATTCCAGAAAAAAAAAAATAGTACTTTGCTTTCCTGCAACTGTGTACTCTAGGACCCTTGGAATAAGTGTCTGAGCCAGGCCAAGGTAATGGGGTCAGAAGACTGCTCACAATATTTTTGATAATTTAAGCTTCTCTTGCAATCTCAGAATCAGAGCAGATTGGGAATTTTCTGAAGGAACTTGATACTTTTGAAAAATGCATCAGCCCTGGAATGTTTTGTCTTAACATAACAATGTCGTGAACTTTATTTAAAGTGTCGGCAGGTGATCTTTAACATAGTACCTGGTTTTCGGGTAGATTTTTGGCTGGCTCTTCATGCTGTGGACTTCCATAGTACATTTATACTTGGACAGGGCGCATTCTAAAAACTGCAGCATTATTATTCATAATGTTTGACTTCTGCTACAGCCTCTCGCATGTGTTCAGCCCAGACCTCCTACCACTGTCCCGGACACTGTTGGGCCATGGGTACAGAGGTGGCACAAACCAGGGAGCATCTGTGATAGCCAGCTGGGATCTGCTTATCTTGTACTGAGGCAGAATAAGACCGTACTTGTGTGAACATAAGCTGTGCTACACCATTTGGCCTCTAGGTCAGAAGACAGTCTGTAGGTTGTTTCAGTCGATACTATGTTTATACACATTTCTGTACGTTCCCAATGTCATGACAATTGCACACTTAGAGTCCGTGTTCCCTGAGCATTTAACAATACCAATGGTAGCTAGATTTCCAGCTAGTGTTTGGACCCTCAGCTTGGAGTTCAGGAAGGAAGCATGAATTGTAACCTAGTACTGGGAGAGGAAAGTTTATCATATGTAGAAAAAAATCTCTTTAGTGGTTATGTAGCATGCAAAACAATGCATGCAATAAAGGTCCTCTGTAGACATGCCTTAAGGATTCTTGGCGCTCTGACTACTCCAATGCTGCAGTTCTAAGGAGAATGGAGTGTGAGATAACTTTTTGTTGTAAATTTTCTGAAAGTTCCACCTGAAATCTAGATTTTAAGTGACAGGTAATATTCATTAGTGAAAAAGTCATTGTTCCATCCGACTGAAGAAAATTACTTTCCCTTGAAATCAGAGGTTATCTGTTCTTTGCTCATATTCTCAGTAGACATCAGCCGATTCTCACCACTTCTTTAACAGATGTTATCTTCAGCACCGGTTGGGCAGGTAGAGAGCACATACATGCAGCTCTGATGTGTTTGGGGAGCTTTCAAGGTGTGCCCCCGAGCAGCACCATTTGCCTGATCTGCAGCACTATTGAGACATCAGTTTTGCAGTACCCAACTGCTTGAAAGTGACTGGCATAAAGTGATTCATGTTTTCAAAACCATTAGGGCAGGTTTTTCCCCTGGGGACAGCATTCTTTTAACTCTGCCTTTGAGCTCTGTCAACCTCCATTCTGGTCTGAGCATAGCATAGGAAATAGCTATTTCTTAATGTATACAATTTAATAATGAAATATTGTGACTTTTCCTCTGCTTTATTTTACCTCTGTATGTCCATGTTTTCTGCAAACAGACCGATCGTGTGTGCATAATCACAACATGAGGAAAAAAAATCATCTACAAAGCCACAGGAGCATTTGTCTTCTGGTAACAATTGCTACCATAGATGGGAATTCAACATTGCCATGACAGAATTCATTTTTCCTTATATGTTCACAATGATCAAGTAGTGACATCTGGAATCTGCCCCAGAGGTTCAAGTCAATAAAATATTAATAGCTGCCATTTCCAGTGAGGAGGTTGTAACAAGAACACAGCAGAGAAATCTCTGACATTTTTGCACTATTGTTTTGCACCTAGTTAGTTAACTGTTTCCACTTCTACATACTCTCTTCCAAAAGATCAGGAAAAATAAATCTGGCACTAGGATGTGGTTCCCTACCTTCCATTTACGTAAACTGCTGTTCAGATAGCCCTGTTTTGTGCGAGTGCTCTGTTGCGAAGTGGCTCCTGGCGAGGGGCTGGGTCCTCAGCTCCTCCTCCTCGCTCCCACTGAAGAACAGCTCTGGGGGGAGCTGTAGTGACTGCACACATCTGATTCACAATTAAAACCAGGCACAGACATAAAGACAATGCTGGCCGGCCTCATGTGAAGCACTCACCGTTTTACCAAGACATTATCAAGGCTTTCGTTAGTTATTCAATTCGGTGTATTCAGCCATGACGAGCAGAGAGAGCTGGAGGAAGAGAAGCAATGTCAAGCCTTGCTTTAGACAACTCCATTCTTCCTATTCCTCTCATTCAGTGAATAAGTATTAACAGTCACTTATGCATAAGAAAAAATAATGAGGTTTAATGAACCTCCAAAGATCAGCTACTTCATAAAAGCAAATGCCACGCTTTTATCAGTCAAAGTCCTCTAAGTCCAACATCAGCAGCAGAAGGAATTTCTATTTTAAAGCAAATTGCACCCAGTTTCAGTAAATTATCATAGAATGATAACTCAGCTTTTATCCAGTCAATGTTATGCCTCCCTAGTGAACTGGTTTATTGTCAGTATGTCTGTTTCAAACCATGTCTTCCCTGGAAAGCACTCCTTCATTCAGTTCCTGCCACTGGAAGCAGGCAACAGCTTGAAGCTAGCAGCTGCTCTTGAACAAAACAGGTAGAGAGGCAGAAAGGCTGCCGAATCCATAACAATAAGCACATCATGACATAATTACAGTAAATCTCCAGAATGGTCTGTACACACAAAATGCCATGTTTTGGACAGAGGAAGCGTACACTAGCAAAACCATAGTAAAACATAAGCATTTTCCACAGTAGTCCTGTTAGCTTGAAATTGATTTTTTATCTTGAAAATTGTCATTGACAGAACAGAAGATAATATTTGAATGGTCAGCTAGTTAGCCTGAAGGGGCTATAATTAATATCCTGAAGGGAAAGAGCAAGTGATAGAAAGGTTTGGGGGGATTTTACAGTTGTAACTGTGCATAATCTAATACTGGTGCATCCATTTAACCTTTCTTTGATATGCTCTTCTTTCACCACTGTATGTAATAGCAGTTCTGTTTTCTAAATGTCTTCATCTGACTTTGAACAGGTTAACAGGATTTATTTCTTCTACAGCCTGCCTACACAAAACAGATTGTCAATATGGGCAATACTTTGTGGTCTGCCAGGGAATAATAGACTGCTTTCTCCATCCCTGCTTTTAGGAAGTGATTTAGTTTCCTGAAGATTTAGGTACAAAAGGGAGAAGGGGGGCAGGTAGTTTTTCTGTGTGAGTCTATCATGAGCTGGCACCGCTAAATAGCTACTTGGCATTTGCTCTATCAGCTGGTGGTGCTTGCCTCATTTTCAGATGGCAGCCTCCTGATTCCCCATTAGAGACGCCTGCAGAAAATTTGCTGTGACTAGGTAGCAGTGGTACAAAATACATAAACCAGATACATTTCAAAGATTGCAGTTGACTTTTGCAAACATTTTCTGTTACAAACTGCATGAATCGATCTCATCTTCAAAAGCATTAATCTGCTAAATCATTGTTTTGTACTCCGTCTGAACCTACATTTTAGGTTTCAGTGGCTTTGTGTTTCGTAAAGATCATTTTAAAATCACTGTGTATCATAAGAAAAGGATTTTTCCCAGGGCTGTTAGCTCTTTTTTGCCATGATTATTGCCTCCTGAAACAACCAGCATGAAGTACATGAACTAAACAAATTGGCATTTTTAAAGTATCAGATCTTTCCAAATGTCTTCTGCACATGAGTTATGAAGCTCTTACTGAGTGGAAGAGGTTAGTCACATTAAAAATGATTATACTGATTATATGTAAAACATAGGTAAGCAATACATGCTGCATTTCCAGTCTTTTTTTGATCCTGGAAATAATACTGCTATGAGAGGTTCACTATGAAGATCCTAAAACTTAACAGAAGTAGTAGTCATTTAATCATATGATTTTTAAATATGGGGATGAACCAAATCCCACCACAGTACATTGTATTCTCTATCCTGAAATACTCCTTTTGTGTAGCTGTTTAGCTTCCTGAAACTTTCTGATTTAATTGAAACTGTCAAAAAGAATGTGAGAAAGAAAAAGGAATAAGGGGTTTGGGTTTTTTTCAGTTTCCTGGTCATGTAATTGTATGTAAACAAAGCAAAACAAAGAAAAAAACAAACACAAGAAACCCAAACAAACAAAAAAATACACCAAAAACAGAAACAAAAAATCCAACAGATTTGTTTCCAAAGTCATATGAAGGTATTATCCTTTTGTGCATTTACTGGGAATTGCCTTGGATGGTGAGATCCATATCCACTCAGATGCCAACAAGAATTCAGGAATTTCCAGAAAAACCAAATTAATCCCACCTATTTCCAGACAAGGGATTTCTAGACAAGGGCAGCCGCAGATGACGGCTGACTTCAGTGGACTGAACAAGCACCGTGCACTTGAGCAAGGTTTGATCTAGGGAGTTTGATCTCAGAACAGGTCTGAACTTGGGGCTGAACTTTGCAAAGGTGTCCTCCTCAGCTCTAACACACTTAGGAGTAACAGGCTCCATTTGATCCAAAGCTCCTTGGAGAGCTCGAAAAAGCATGAAGCTTTGAACAAGTCTCAGGGGAAATTTTGAAGACAGTGTGAAAAGCACTTAGGCCATTAGCTGCCTCATAGAGGGATTTGGTGGCATTTCAGAGTCAGCATATGCAGCTGCATAGCTCATTCAGGAGGTTTATAATTCTTCCTCTAACTTCAGGTGTTTAAACAAAACTTCAATGAAATTAAAAGGTAACATTCTTCTGAAAGACTTTTAAAAGTTCTCTCTGCCAAACAAACTGCCAACTGAAAAAGTATGAGCAATTTTAAAATGCTGAAAGATTACAGATTAACTCCTGGTTTGTGCATGAAAACACAGAAGTGAATTTATCATCACTTCTGGAAAACTAGCTCTTTTTTAAATTTTATTTTTATCTTAAGGAGGTGTACAATAAACTGCCATTCTTTTCCAATATCTACAATTACCTTCAAAAACCATTCTTCTGATGGTCTTCAAAACGGCTTCTAAGAGTCTCTTTGATTATGTATGAACAATTTTTTTACATGAATCCTAGAATCTAGTATTTTTCTGTACAAAACAATTAACAAATCAGAGACTCATATGGTGAGTCATATTCTTTTTTCAAAAGAATGTCTGAGAGACTTCAGTTTCACATGAAAAAGACCTATTAGCTGGAAATGGTGAACATCCGAATTGTTAAACTATTCAACATTCTTCCCTATAGTTTGCCTATTGAAATTTGAAAATATATCTTTAGTTCAGTTAGCATTTTCTTATTCTAAATTAGAAGTTACCACTTGTATTGTTTGTTGCAGTTGTTATTGCTTGATTGTTGATGCTGTTGTTGATTTCTGATTTTATCAAGTAGAATTCTTGTCACTCAGTTTGATTCCTTAGGCTATCAAATATCATTCAGGGTGAAATCATATTATCACGTCTGATTGCTTTTGCAGAACTGCTATTGTATTATATCAATTTATGCTTGTTTACCAAAACTACCTTAGTGTTCCAGATACGTGACATGGCATCTGTTGAGCACTACCAAGCTTTACATGAGTTGTTAGAACACAGTGCATTTGTTTGATATTTTTGTTCCCTTCATTTAACATAAATGGCACTTGTCAAAATTGCAACCTGCTAACTTAAATTTGGGTGTCATTCAGCCAGCCTTCACATACAGAGGTACTTTGGCTTTACGTCATGCAATCTGGGACCTCTGTTTGCTCTCCTCCTTGACAAATGGCCACATTAAAGCTACAGAAATAGACAGACTGAGGTGGAAAAGCATACAGCAGTTTGGAACATGCATGGCTTGGATTTTTTCAATGCAGTCTCAATAATGATATACCTGTGACTGAAGCAGGTGATTGGAAGTGAAGCGGATGCATACAGACAGATGGATTAAGACAGCAGTAATTGTGCTTTCACTTGATTATGCTATTAACAGGCTCCAGGTGATTTCTACAGCGTCACTCATCTCAACAAATCCCAGCAGGCTTGGAAGCAGGGTAGAGATGCATCCTGCTTTTCACACGAACCTGTTTCCAGCGTGAGCACTTAAGAGAGTTCTTCTGTCAAAAAGCAATTAGCTTCTGCAGTCTAGGGTGCCACTTAGAATATTCAGGCTCATGTGTTTCATCATAAAATTGACCTTTTAAATTTTTCATGCCTGAGATTCCCCACTAAAAGAGTAAGCATTAAAAAATACAACCCTAGAGAAAATACTGAAGGCACATGTAGAATTTATTAAAGGATGTCTGGCCCTGAAGTGCTGCAGATAGGAACTCCATCTGAATATAATAAATATGAAGTATGCATTATTGTGTGCTTAATTTTTAAATAATTGGTGTCATTATGTAGCATAATGATACCAATTACATAAAAAGCATAGGAAAGCAATACGTGCTACATTTACCGACTCACATTTTTCCAGTAATAATTGCTTTTCCATACAAATAGTGTCTGCTTGCTGATACCTTTGAATAACTCTGCATAAATTATCCCAGTGTTTCAGAGTTAGTTCTGCTTTTTTAGTAGCAGTACCTGTCTTGGGAGCATAGTTTTTGACAAAATGACAAAATTTTGCACCATTTTCATGTAACAGAGACTTTCAATTGGCATTGACTTTCAGGATAGGCAAAGAAATACCTCTTTTGCTCAGGCAACTTGAGTAAAACTACTGCCGGCAACAGTAACATATTCCCTCTGCCTCTGGGATCTATCAAGTAGGAGAGTTTCAGTAGTGCAAGGGTACTCAAGATTTAAAGTACAAATAGATGTTAAGCTTTAGGAATATCTGGCAGAAGCTGGCATAGTTTTAGAACAGTACTTCAGTATTTTGCTCTAGAATTTAGTAGCAAATTTCACTCTCATCTCTACTGCTGAGACACAAAAAGGACATGACAGCACCTTTAGCCCTGCTTGGAAGTGGCATGAGATCAGCTAAGATTCTTGAAGCTGACATCTATTCCTACTTATGAACTAGTATGCAATATTCCCTACAGAAATGATTTCTGTTGTAGCAAGGTAAAGACAGTGCAGAGAAGAGCAAATGTAGGAAGAATATGCATCTTTACAAAATACATGCATATATTTGTGTGTATGAAATGAATGAAACAGAACTCACTGCAGTCTATACAGAGGAGACCTTTAGCTGATGTGCTGTAGAACGTTAATATAACATGTAAAGAAACTGTCAAGTTTTATGCCTTGTGTCACTCATTTGTCTGCATTCAGCTTCAGACCCGGTCTCTGGTATCTGGATAATAAGCTGTAGAAAATCAGCAAAGACGTTGTTATATAGACATGATGTAGACATCAGAATAACTCAATGGTCCATCAGCTTCCAAACCCAATCTCTGACACTGCCAATGAACAATGTGTCAGAATAAGCTGGAAGTTAACTCAGTTCTCTAATGAATTTATTGCACCAATTTTGTACCCTGGTCTGAATGATGACACATGAGAAAAAAAATTTTGCTAGAGGATGGGCCATCCTTTAAGGAAGTATCAAATTGTTTCATTTTCCAGGAGAAAGGAAACAAAAATAAGCAAAATAACTAAAAGACACAAGAAATTCACCCATCCTGTGCCCTTTAATCACTTGAAAGTCCTCTTCTCACCTCTGAAACTTTTCCAGGCACACTAGTCTACTTCTCCTTTTCCCTTTGCTCACAGGGGATGCTCTAGCTCATTAAATTGTATGTCTTCTTTGTATCATTTCCCAAGAGTTCAGTTTTGCACTTCTAAAATTTTATTTCTTTAGCCTTTCTCTTGTCTTCTTTGTTCTTTGTGCAAAATAGTGCTGTTTTTCTTTCACCTTTCTTCATTTTTGCTGAATCAACATAAAATCTTATGTTTTGCCTTAAAGCTTTTGAAAAATTCAAATTTGCCTAGAAGATTCTGACTATGACCACATCAAACTTTTTCCTTGTCATACAACTTCCATTTGTTTTCTAACTATTCCTCTCCATTTAGAAACTACTCTCTGTTCCAAAATCTGCTTTGAAACTCTCTTTTGTCTCGTTCTCATGGCAAATATTTCTTCTCAGCTTTTGCTCCATGCTGTCTTTACTGTGCATGTTTGTCTTGTTATTTAGATGCTAAGCCTATTGGGGTACATGATGTCAGTTTATTTATGTTTATAATACTCAGTGTAATATTATTGCCCTCTGTAAAGCAATAGGGAAGGCACATTAAGACTGATAAATCAATTTGAAAGAAAGCCTCCAATGATTAATGAACTTGTTGTATCAACGAGGACACCTGCTAATCATTTTTGAGGTACTGACAAATGTAACAGCTGTTAATTATGCCAGCTGTAGCCTGTTTAGCGCTCAGGCGGTGTTACTGTCATTAAAATAGCAGTATTTTCTGGAAGTTACTTTGTCATTGTTTCCTTCCTTCACAAAACCTGCTGGAATAAGAAATATAGTGTACTGGATTTTGCTTGTTAATGAGTTATTTAGGTTTAAGCTCCCACAAGCCACACTGTGATGAGAAGGAGCACAGGCAGACACAGAGGGCTGAAGCAGTCAACAGAAGAAACCACTGTACTTAGAAAACTAATTTTCCTCTAAGTATGGTAGATTGCAGCTCTCTGAAGCAGAGTCCTTGCTTTCAAAAAACCAATTTCTGGCAGATTGCAGAGGTTATTCCCCTTTGGTTTTCTAGCATCAGACAGGAGATAGGAATGGTGGACCCTCTCTCAGGGGGCTGGCAGCTTCACAAAAAAAAAAAAACAGATGGGACCTGACAGGCTATTTCCAAGAGATGGAGTCTCTGAAGCAGGAAGCAGGGATGCCTGAACAACTATGGGGAAAGCTCCTGCTTTTAAACTGGGTGAATCAAGGACTTTTTTGACAAGGAGGCAGCATCCTTTCACAGGCTACCAACTGTCCTGTTTGTTATGTGACAGTCTTAGCAGTCAAAGGTTGTGCTATGAATTGCGAATTATTTGGTTAGGGTGATGTTTGACCTGTGCAACACAAGCTGTCTCTACTTGATTTTGACAAGAACCATTTGTTTTGCCTTGTCAGTGGGTGCCCCTTCCTCAGTCTCCAGCCCCACCTCACTGATCACATCATAACTCCTCATCCTGAGCTGACATTTAAGTTTCACCCACAAGGGACTTGAAGTATCCCACTTTTTCTTATTTCCTACAAATCCTTTTAACTAAAAAGAAATTATTTCCTGAAAATACTTTAAGTTTAAACAGTTGGAGATTTACTTGTGAGAACCTTTGAAATTCAAATCTCTCATCTTGAAAATGTAATTGAGTGTTTGCAGAAGATGCACATTGCATCTGTAAGAAAAAGGCTGTCCCTGAGGAGCTAGCTCTGTGCTTTGCACACATGCAAGCAGGTACTTCTCTTCACCAGCTGCAGGAAAGTGTGCCAGCTTTTTAGCAACTGATGAGAATAAGCTCATTAGTTAAAAATAAAAAACCAAAAAGGCTGGATGAAAAGGGCCAATATACAGGTCCTGATCTAGTTTGCTGAACAATGCTGTTAAGCTTGTATTTATTGGAGAAAGGGAGGAAGATGGATACTCCAGAGGACCACTCTGCTCTTAGATACTCCTTCTACTTAAAATAGAAATGTACTGAAAATGCAGATATAGGTTTGGGCCATGGCTCGTGTGCAAGACAAGGTGTTTGGGCTCTTTCTCAGTGCAGGAAAGGACCTGCAGAGATTGAGGTCTTGTCTCCAAGGGATTGTGAAAATCCACATTGGAACTGATGGTCATTTCAAACTGTCTTGATGTAGGTGCTTCCCATCCTTCAAAAAAGGGAGATGGAATTAAAACCTCACCAACACAGGTGGATCTAAACATGGCCTGATCCCAAGAAGTGAAAGTTATAGCAGAGCCCATGAAGTGATTCTGCTACTTTAAGTGTCCTCCTGCCTTCCTGCTCCTGGGCTGTGGCAGCGTCTGATGTGACCCCCATGGAATCACTGCTGATGCCATAGATGCCTCTGAGAGCTAGTCTATGGACACAGCACTTGCAACTCTGTGCCCTGTTCTCTCTTGAGGATTCTTAGAAAGCAACTTTATCATTGTGCCTTGCAGAGCTATTCCTGACACAACCAAAAGTCATAATTAGGGTCAGACAGCTTTATGTCTTGTCAGACAACATTATATGTTGTACAGACTTTCAATATGTTTTTAAGCAGCTTTCTGTCTTCCAGGAAATGCACTTAACCCTAACATAGTTAATAGAGTTACTGCTTGTTGCAATATTAGGAGCAGATTTCTAATATCTCCTGTCATCATTAACATATATTTAAATGGATTTCAAATACGTAGGAAATTAAACCCAGTGTAATGTAAACATTATGTCAAGTTGGATTTTTGATGCAAATCAACGTATTTATAGCTGTGCACCCATTCACACTGGGGTATGCATTTGTTCATTGAGTTTTAATTAATAGAATCCTTGCCAATTCCTCCTTAGACTTTTATTATCCCTTTCTTTTAATGCACTTCATTCATCACTTTTAAAAATTAGACCAATTTAGTTGCATCATTTCAATCCATAATTGAATCTGCTAGCTACTCTCAGACTTTACAAGTTAATCAAATGGCATAGTTTTAAACACATTTTCAGTGCATGGGAAAAACTATGTCAGTGACCAACCAGACCATTTAAAATGAGAAACTCTCATTTTAAGCCAGGTTCTGTGCTGATTAAACTTCTTCTCCAGACTAAATTGTTCCAATCCCTGACAAAAATTAATAAGACAATATCGAAGGATGAACAAAGTATCATTCCAGTTAAGAATGGGAAATGACAAATAAATTAAAAATCCTATCTGAGGAGGAAAAGAGATGTGTAGCTGAACATCACCAGAAGCATATGTCAAATGCCTTCACACAAAGAGGCAGGAAAGGAAAATCCCAAGGTATCTCAGTGAAAACACCAGCACAACTCTTTCTCCTTACTGGAGTGCTGTGGACTCACCAGGGACATCTTACCTGGTCTAGCATTTGACAAGTCTCTGTTTATGTGTGCTGTCACCCAGACAATATTTTTTCCCCACTACTGTCTCTCTCTCAGGCTAAAAAAGCTATGCATAAGCTACCAGCTAGAAACCAAAGTAAATTAGGCAGGACTGACAGCTATCAGAACTAGTGACTACATCAGAAAGTTGCTTTGTTTTAAGCCCTCATATGATTGAATTTTATCTTCCATCAGATTTGCATGGATTTGTATCAGAAATTATTTGAAAAGTATGGCAAGCAAATAATGTATCATCCATATAGATGAAATGATTTCTGAGGATAGGGGTATGTGTGAAATAGGAGAAAAGAATATGTGGGTTTTCTTGGAAAATAGGATTTGAAAATTCATGGAATACCATTATGAATGTGCGTAGTATTAGTTTCTTTTCCTGCCCCAGGATGTATAACTTTACCAGCAAAAACGTGGATGTTTATGTTATTATATTAAAATAAATCTAAAATCTGGTAGTGAAAATGACTTAAGCTAAAGCAGCAGAAAACTAGTTCTGTCAATATATTCTACATCTCTTTTAGAAACCTTTGCTTGTGTGGCTGTATTGATTCTCAGTGCAGATATATGCTCCCATTTTAATATTATACCTCTGCTTTTTTCCTTACTTTGTTGGCTTGTGGACAAAAATATTGAGTAAATTCTTCAGTGCAAGCAACAAAATCCTTTGCCTTTCCACTCAAAAAAAGAATCATTTTTAGAGCATAAAATAAATAAATTTTAGCAGCACTAGAATATCTTGCAAATGACATGTTGTGGTTTCATTGATATAATTACTATTAACTCTCTGAATTCCTTTCTTAGCAGCTTTTCTGGACAGCCAATAAAGCCATCCAGTTAATGACCTGTAGGCAGCACAGGGTTACTTAAGACAATAGGCAGTGAGCCCTAGATGTCAGGGAAAAAGAACTGGAAAAGGAAAGGTCAGGTACTGGCAGTGAAATGAGCAACATTTCTTTCCACTGCTCTTGGTTCTCTTTCTTTGTTTTATTCCTTCATCTTGTCACTTCCTCTTCACTTTCCTCCTACTGACAATTTAACAGAAAAAAACAACAGCTGCCTAACACATGTGCAGTCAAATTTTCACCCCATTCATGTGAGAAAATGTTCAACTTTTCATCAACTTGAGAGCTGTAAGATTACCTCCCAGAGCATGAACTTCTCTCAGGTCCCCAATATACATTTGATTCTGGAGTGCATCACCTGTATTGTATTGATAAATAATTGCTGGTCAAGGCTCTCTCCTCTGGGCTTGTGGTTGTGTCTGTGGGCTACCTCACCTGACTCAGCATTGTCATGAACTAAGGAATTCTGATGCCGCTTCTTCTGCAGAAAAGGAAATTATTACAGCATCATTGCACAGTGATGCTATACATCCCATTCCAGCCCTTCTTTTCAGTGGTAAAAGCCTAGTATAGTTCCAAATCACTGTACTGTTAATTTAACTGTTTATGTATATTTTTATCCTAAATAGAATATACATTGAATACATTAAATATAATGAAGTGTCTGAGAGCATTTGGTTGTTCAAAAAAAGGTCATTTCTTAGAGCTTCAATTAATATTTGGCTAAAAGCCAAAGAAAAATTAACCTTGATCTAAAATATACTTCTCAGATTGATTTCTTTTTTTTTCTGATAGATTTATACTTTTAAAAGTAAGTTCTACTAGATTCTAAGTCCCCAAAACCTGGGCTCATTTCCAAATTTAAGCTTGAAGATTTATTGCATTTCCACCCTCTGTTCTGCTTCCCAGGCACTATCCACGTTTGGCAATTAATACAAACATTATGGGGTTTGATTTGCTTCAGTGCAGCATGTGAACTCAATTTCTCTTCATTTGTAGCTCTGAAATAGCACAAGCCTCTTTGTGGCACTCTTTCACTTCGCGCTGGTACTGCTTACTGAGCTGTGGGCATACGCCATCAGAGTTAGCTGTGCAGAATACATCCCTTTTGTTTCAGTTTAGATACACCCACTTCGTGCCATGTCAGGGCAGGAATTCAGACGGACAAGTGGTTACAGCGGGGTTGGAAATGGGCTTATCAGACATCTGACTAATGACACACATAGCTTTACAGGGGTTATAAGGGAAGTGGGGGGAGCTCATGGTTAAGAATATTACACGACTGCCGAGAGGGGGCCAATGCTGGTCAGCACCGGCACGCCACAGCCCTAAAGAGTGCCCTGCAGAGAGCGACTTCTCCAGGGGCTATGGCTTGTCTCCCCAGGCAAGGGGTGATCGCAGTGAGTGACGTCAGCTCTTAGCAATTTAGCTCTTTGACTTCAGCTCTTTGCGAATCACCCTCAGACCGACTCGGGACAGAGACAGACGAGGAGACCCGTTTGGCTGTTCCACAGAGGTAGCTTTTATTGCTCAAGCAGCCCCTGCGAAGGACAGGCCAGGGACAGGAGCTCCCCGTTCTTCCCGCGCAAAAGCAGTGGTTTTTATGGGGAAAGGTAGGGGTGGGGTAGGAACCAACTAGCCAACTGGGTACAAGGTATTACCATGAAGGTGCAAAGCATGCTGGGGGTATTTCAAAGGGTCACTGTAACATGTAGGAAGGTTTTTTATCAAGCCTCTCCTCTCCAAGGGCGTGCCAAGGGTTCACAGCTCTCCACACATGACCACACCAGAGATTAGAGCTTCATTTACTTCTGTTATGCAGAATGACATGTCGCATCTCCGAGGTTGTTCCCAAGTTCATTTGTTCACACCCTCACTAACAGAGTAGTGTATTAGTACAGACTAATGTGTCCAAAAAACCAAACTTTATAATTACCATCTCAAATCAAACTTCCACCAGTGTTCACCACCACTGAAAATCCTCTGGGAAATAGCTGATATCTTCTTTAATTGTGGCTGGAGCAGATAACAGCAAATTTAAGCTGGTACCAGTATACCTCGTAGAGACACATTTCAAACTTGTTCCCGGGCCAGAATTTCTCCTCAGGAAGAATAGCATTCATTGGACACAGAAAAGAAAAATGACTGATCAAATGCATTTGAGAGTAAAGTCATCCAATGTACGCAAGTATCTGTGTAACTCTTACGTGGTCCAGAACCAGCCTGTTCCAGCTGTACCTGAGAGCAGTCTGGAGAGCCTGGCCACCAATGTAGCTGCAGCAGCAACCGAGCACAGGGTCGGCTGGCCATCCCACAACCAAAGGATGAATCCTCCTGGATAGGCTGATAGGGTTTGACAGCCATTCTACCCTGCTCCAGCAGTCCCACTACATGCGCCAAATATCACAAAATGAATATTGCACCCATTGTCCTTAAAATCTTTCTTTCATTCCTCTCTGTGGAACTTTGGGGTGATCTCTTCTATGTGGTGACCAGTGACAGGACCCGAGGGAATGGCCTGGAGTTGTGTCAGGGAAGGTTTAGGTTGGATATCAGTAAAAGGTTCTTCACCCATAGGGTGGCTGAGCACTGGAACAGGTTCCCCAGGGAAGTGGTCACAGCACCAGCCTGACAGTGTCCAAGAAGAATTTAGACAATGCTCTCAGGCACATGGTGTGATTCTTGGGGATGGTCCTGCACTAGGCCAGGAGTTGGACTCAATGATCCTTGAGGATCCCTTCCTGCTCAGCATATTCTGTGATTCTCTGACTCCTGCTGTATCGCAGCACCCATTGAGAATTTGGAAGACCATGATTCTGCCTTCATCATCAGAGTGTTTCTTATTCTTATTGAACTTCAACATTTAACAGGGTGAAAAAAACCAACTAATGATGCTTAAAGTAGATTAATGTATCTGCAACTCCTTCTATTCTCCTTTATAATAATACGGTGGTCATCAGTCCAGTGTTAAGGGAGCTGTAAGAAGGAAATAAGGAAATTTAGAAAAAAGTATATCTACCTCACATAACAGAAACCACCCAGAAATACCCAGAAAACACCCTGAGCAGCTTAGTTTATTAGCTAGAAACACTGTGCTCTGCCTGAATTTTTCTGTGTGTGAGACAACCACTTTTTTTAGCCCAGTTACAGTGCACTTTAAATTGCACAGTTGTCAAACTCGAAGTATTACATGCTTGATATATGCAGTTAAGAGTTTATTGAGACCAATTAAAGATTTAACAATCTTATCAAAACACAACAATTGTTATTAGTCAAATTACAATGACACTAATAGTCTAGTTTATCCAATTATTAGAGGAAGGTCTGAATAACCATGCAGTTAAAATTGTTATGCAAAAATTTTCCAGTATGTACCCCTTTCTCTTGTGTTACATTCATCCTTTCAGTCTTCTTCTAGGCTTAAGGCTGTGATGTCAGTTTTACTTGTATGGTATCACAGTCTGAGAGACAGGTAACTGAAATGCAGGTTATCCTGCTGTTGGAAAGACAGACTTTATAATTAAATACCTTGGAAATACTGAAAGATGATAGAAAGAGTTATGCTTATTCCCAATATACCTCTTTTTCACAGCCTTTTTCACAGCCTACTAGAGGGAAAAAGATTTCCTCATATCCTATTTTTCTGTAAAGAATGAAAACATAGAAAAGGCAAGACTGAAGAAGGCTGAGGGAAAAAACTCAAGACTAAAATATATTATTCATGTGATAATATATATGAAGAAAATTAGACATTCTTTAAAATTAAACAAAGATGTTTACCCTCCCATTCATCTCTACCATTAACAAATATAGGTCTGGTAATGGGAAAGACATATGAAAATGTAAACTATATCAAAACACAGTAACTCAAATACTATAAAGAGTTATCAAAGATGTAGATTGTTCACATATCTAATCCCCCCTTAGATTTGCTTGCACTAAAACATCTGCATTACAGGCTTCTTCCCAGTACTGTACTCTGTCCTTACTGACACCACTGGAAGTCTAATGGGTGCACATCTTCAGATCATGGTAAAGATTTGTGCACTCACCTCAGCGAGTGTTGTTGCTTACAAGACTTGCTCCCGCACTGCAGGACCGGGAGCTCCTTTGGACATACCATTTTCCAACCATCACACACCTTCTGGTCAGAAAATATGTCACCTGGTTTGCTTGTTGAATAAGTAAACACCTGCACACTCAAAGGCCGTAAGCCTCACTGCAAGTGTGGGTGTGAGGTGTGGAGCCAGAAAACTGCTCTTGTCCATGGAAGAGCCAGCTTTGAAACTTGTGTTACAAGATCCTTACACACTAATCTCCATTGAAACAAAAAAACCCAAACCACCAGGTGTTTGTGTTCATTGAGTTGTACACACAAATGCAATTTCTATAGAAGCAATGTAAATTTGCACTTTTCAGGACTGCAAGATAGATCTCAGCTCATGTCTAATCTTGTTGGGTAAGACCTACAGAGAAGAAACTCAGACTCTCTCAACTCTGTCCATATTTCAGAATACTCAGGCTGCTAGAAAAATGAGTCTCTGTGTCCAAAGAAGTGTGAGTAGGAGCCCTGCTGTGAAAAATTTATCATAGGTTGGAACTGACATTTATAACAGCAGTAAAGCAATTGTTGGAGCTTAATAGCATGATGCATTCTTGATTACTGCTGCGTACACGTCATCCAAGATAGCCTCCACTATCAGCTGGTATCATCCAATCTAGGTTAGCAGTCAAGAGACAATGATGTGTCACCTTGTCATGGTTAACAATAATTCTGTGAAACTTCGAGTATCACACAGTTTGTCAAGTATACTTAATTGAGTTAAAGCAGCTCAGCCACTGATCAAATCCTTATGGTATCACAGTGACATAACAGGCTACAATACATGACAGTATGAATTATGGAAGGTCTTAAATGATAGGTAAATAATTTGAATTACAAGAATGGAAGTGCATCAGGGGATTCTGGGAGTGCTACAATAAGCCCTAAATGCTACACTTCTATAGGATCGCATCCACGCCCATTCTTGATGTTCACAGTTCCTTTTATGCACTGATGAGATACACATAAAATTACAAGTTCCAAATGAGACAATTTGCTTTGCTCTTTTAAAATCTGAATTCACACTGGTGTGATTTCTGTCTGATGCCAATTTTCACTTTGCCACAGGTAATTTAATGTGTCATTTCTGTGTTTCCTTTTTAATGAGACATATACCACACAGTGGTAAACTGTGTATTGGCATTGTTTTCCAGGTTTTATGTAGCTTTTGAAAAAAATCTGGTCTCATTTGCCCTGACTTGCTTATATATTGCCACTGTTCACTAATTCTCCATAGGGCTGACTGGAATATTATAACTTGTCACATCCTGTAGTTTGAGAGGTTCCTCCTGGGCTGCATCTACACTGAAAGGCACTTTCAAGACAAGACCAGAAAATAAGTGCCATCCATGTGAGCTGATGCTTTTCTGTAAGTTAGGAAGGAAAATGAAAATAGTCTGAAAATTATACTGAAACCTATATGAGTACAAAGGATGCCAGGCACACATCTGGTGGGAGGAAACAGCTCCTAAACTAATTTTATTATCCGTTTATGCAATTTGAGGTTAGCTACTATTCATTTATTCCAAGTCAAAGTCATTCATTTTTTGACAACTTAGCCCAGCCCATGCATGGAGACATATTACCTGGTGTCTGGTGTAGGTCATTAGTGCCTGCATATCCAGTCACATGGCCTGGATATGTAAATCCTCAAAGAAGCTAGAGGCTCTTCCTAATGTGATGATAAACCAAGGCCCTTGGCAAAGCAGCCTCAAGAAAATGACATTTGTGAGTTTTACCTCCCTGGATTTAAAATGCCTTTCTAACCACGGGAAAGCGAGTCTTGAAAAATTATACTCCTTTGGAGGACTCTCTTTTGGAGCACAGATACAGGAAGTTTCCCTATCCCCAACGCCTGCTCTTATTTCAAGAAATCAAACGGTGGCTAATGAGTTCTGTAAATATGCCACCTTTTATATTAAAGACTAATAAAGTTATATCTGCTTTCTGGTTGCCAATAAAGCACTGTTAGTTGCTCCCATTTCACCCACAATGTAAAAAACCGAAACAAACAAACAAAAACCCCAAAAACAAACAATCAAAGAAACAAAACAAAAACAAACAAACAAAAACCAAACAAAAAAAAACAAAACAAAAACCCTGAAGTTTGTGTGTTATATCTAAGAGTTCCTCAATGAGCTGATAAATCATCTGGGCACTCTACAAGAGCCTTCTGTTGGAAGCCTAGTAATTCCTCATCATCATCAAAAAAAGATTTTTTTTCTTACATTCAGTCTTAGTTTACAAAGTACGAAACTGAAATCTTATTTTCTGGTGTAAGAAGAGATTTTTAAAGAGATTTCACACACCATAGGTTGTAACTCTCTCTACTTCTGTAACTGGGCTCAGTTTGAAGCTGTAGTTCTTTTGATCTTTGAACAAGCTATCCTCCTGGAACAGCTGCATTTTTCTGTTTCTAGACTATCAAGTAGAATCAGGATGTACATCAATTGCACTTATTCCCAGGTTAGCTGTCCTCTAGCATAAGTCAAAAAAGAAAAAAAAAAAGAGAAAAAAAAGGAAACAGAGTAAGTAGCAAAAAGGTAAGGGGATTTTTTTACTTGGGTTTTATCTTGTGTGCATATAGTCGCCTTTTGTGATGACTGGAAAGAACAAAGAATATTTATCTGGTCCAGCATCTGGCCTCATGACATCATAGTTTATATTTTCCATTTGTTTTCCTCTAAGAAAGGCTTCTCTGACATGAATAAATTACATAGCATAGAAATACAACAGCTTTGTGAGATACTCTTTATTGTTTCTCTATCATTTGCACTTTGCTTTGATTTTCATTAACCCATTAGGAAATTTATTTGCAAATGGAAAAATAATTGCATGCAAGTTTGACTGCTATCACTGATTTTATTCTAGTTCTTGTGCTTTTCAATACAGTATGATTATCATGGCTAAAAATATTGCTTCTGTCACTTTTTCTAATAGGTTTGCAGTAGTGGTGCCTACCACAATTTTTCATTTACAGCCTGCAAATACAACACTCAGAAAAATCACTGTCAGACTTCACTCCTCTTTCTTCAGTGTGTTAGAATGGTGCAGTCTCAGAGATAAATGAATATGAATTATGTTGATTAATTATTATTTTTATCATTCCAAGCAAAAAGGTCTAAGGCACTCTAGATGCTCTCTCAGTAGAAGTTCAGAGAGGAAATAATCTGCAATAACAGATTGTGAACAGCGTTGATCAAGGAAACAAGTCATCATATCAGCACTTAAATCAGTGATAGCTGGTTTATAATGGAGAAAAGAGAAGACAGGCCAAATATCAGGGACAGAAAGACATATATTGCCTTTGTAAAGTCTTGTGCTCACAAGGGTAATTAAGTACTCTTTAAATGTAATTCAACATCTTAGACAATATTGTAGGATCAATATCTGCTACATTTTTCTATTCACATTCAGTTTCTTGTCCCTGAACTTGACTTTGTATCTTCAGTCTCAGCTGTTTAACATTTCATTTTTATCTGTTTATCAGGTATAGCTGAAAACAGAAAAAAGGCATAGCCACTATCTAATTACAGATATAATGAAAATAATAGATGATTATTTGCAAAACATATATAAGAAAAAATATAAAAGTTGAAATTAAAAAGATAGTAAAATTCAGTTGAGTCCAGTACCATTCAAGGCTAAATGAAGCCTTTTGTTTCCTTCACAGAGACAGGACAACTGCCTCTCACAATTAAGTTAGATTTTCAACACATTCGAGAAATGTTAAGTACCAGAACATTGATTTGAGCCTTAACCAAATTACAACTGCTGAAGCATATCAGGATGATTGCAGGCTCACTCAGCTACAATTTAATGTACACCAACTCTTGGGCACCAGTGGCAAGCAACCAAAAAAAAAGAGGAAAGACTAAAGGACAATTATGGGGTCCTNGAAAAAAAGAAGGACTGCATGTTGGCATCTCAAGCCACATTTTACAGAATACTGTTTATCAGTAAACAGATTCAAATATTGATGTTCTATCTGTGCCAGGCTCAAATCCTGCTGTAAAGGTAATGCTGTACATACTTTGTTGTGCTGGGGAACAATATGCATTAGAGATGAAGCACTTCAATAAGTCTATAAAAACCTCTAAACCAATCAGTTTGCTTTTTGCCTAACAGAGTAGATTTGTAGTCGCCATCAGCAGGTCTGATAAACTGCAGCTATTCAATGAGTTATTATGCAATTTATTCCATGAAACCATTTTAAAGTACAAATATGAATTCTGCAGTCAACAACAAGCAAACAAGAAAAAGAAACATGAATTTCTGTTATTGCTGCTTTCAGCATTACTGCTGTTTTCATAGGACCAGCTCTGGCAGTTAAATCTACAAAGAGCCTAATCATCTCAAAGAGGGCTCCGGCAGAGTAGGGCTATTCACGTTTGATTAGTGAGATTCAGACTATGTCAAATGAAATGTAAAATCCTTTTTGTGGTGTAGAGAAGGCTCAGAGGTGATTCAGGGCATCAGTCAGATGTCCATTGCTAGACAGCACAATTAACTATTTGCTGCCTTTGCTCTGCTGAGGTGCAAAGGCATCTCACCCTGTGAGTGCCTCGAGCCTACGTTTGACTGGGCTTTCAACAGTAGACTTCCTTTAACATCTAATGTTTTGGGTTGGCTCAGAAGTATCAGTCTTCCCTGTCACTGTGCATGAGGTAATTGTATTGAGTCTGTGCCCCCTGCTCTCTGATTTTGCAGTTGTTCTGATTTTACAGTCAACTGCAGATGATGCCAGGATGTGAAACACGGCTCTGATAATCTACTGACCCCACAGTGCCCATCCTGGCACTTAAAAGCCGCATGGCTGGGCAACAAATATAAGGGCTGAAAACTGATTCTCCAAAGAGAAGATGGTGTTTGTTTCTGACTCCACAATTCCAGTGCTTGCTAATGCTGGAGGCAAGAAGGCTGCAGTGAGCTTGATGGAAGTCATGCTAGAGCCAGAGGATCTAGACTGTGAGCCCAGACCCAACTAGAGCCCAGGAACAGACCCTGCACTAGGCACAGCAGCTGCTTTCAGATCAAGGACCAGAACCCAGGACTCTTCCTTCTCCCACCCGCTTAGAAAATTCTGGTTTCAGAAATGAGCACTAGGAAGGAAAATGGGAATAAACTTGTTATCATCTAGTTTTACTAGGGCAGGAAACCTTGGGTTTAAATTGCAGTGAGGAAAATACAGAAGGAGCATAGTTATATGCTGAGCATAGAATTCAGGAGTTACTGACATAGATCATCTGGGATAATCAAAGAATTTTTTCCAGGAGAGGTTTCTAAGGCATTTTTCATTCATCCAGCAAAACATCTGTCAGGAACAGTATAGTTAGAGCTAACCCTGCCTTGAGGTTGGAAGAGTCAGTAGATGTGCTTTCCTCCCTTCTCTCATATGATCCCAAGAGTTCTTTAAAAATGGATTATAAACCTGAGAGGTGGGATCCAGGAAGTAATTCTGCACACACACACCCACGTGAAAGAGAAGGAAATGTGTATGATCAGACAAGGAAAAATCTTACATCACCCCATGTGAGGGGACAGAGAAGGGTTTAATACAATAGTTTCCACCCTTTTTCTAAGACTGGCCCTGAGTTCCTGTTATTACTTCACTGGGTGCTTTCTCCAAGCTTCTGATGTTGGCTTTCCCTTTTACAGCATTTTTGGACACAACATGGTACCTTCAGGACAGTCAACACGGGGATCTGGGCAGTGAATAGGTGAAGACACACAATGAAGCTTAATCGTTCTGAGTCTTTTTTTGCTTGGTTTCTGTCTCCCATTAATTCACTATTAATCAGGGGCTGGGGTGTGGGATAACAGACCAAGGGAGACCAAGACAACAGAGGGGATTCACAGGGTGGGTTTTGAGAGGGGCTGTCTGCAAGACAGACTGTGCACCATGGCTGTACTCATTTTGTGAACAGAATCTTACTTGAGGTGAAGAGACAGAAGTAGCACTGAAGGGCTACTGAATGGAGCATAATCCACTTTGCAGCATTCCCCTTTGACCTGCAGTGTCGACTTGCATCAAAGAAAACATAAAGAAAAGCATTGGCAGCCACAAAAGAGACAGATTTGCTACTGACACCTCTCCATACTTTCATGTTGACAAACCTCACGAGTTGACAAACCTGTTCTAGAAAAAAACTACTGCCTTTCTGCTGAGGACAATGTAGAGTAAGGAGCAGAAATGTTTAGAGCTGTTAAGGGAAAATGAGACAAGTATCTAAGCTGGAACTAAAGACGGGAAGAGAAGTTCTACCCTTTCAATGGAATATGTTGTCATTCACCAGGACCTTCACAGAGCAGCCTGCCTATTACCACAGGGAGGGAGCAGCCCTCATCTATATTGAGGGGGCTGAAGCTCCCTAAAATTTAAATTGCACTGAATTCATCTAGAGCAAATCTTATATGAAGTAGTGCCTGTGGTGAAAAGCATAGGATTCCAGGCTCTTGCTACATGCCACAACTACCAACTCCAGTCCTGACAAGCCCCAAACCAGCTAAAAGGAAATAAGGCACCATGACATCTTTCTGTCCTTTCCCTCCTCATGACTAGTGAACCTTCACCTGAGAGCTGGAAAACATATGAGAATAATTGTATGCTTACATTCTGGCATAAATTAGTTATTACAGTGTTGGGGTCACTTTCTGAAGGGAAAAATTTCATCTTCCCCATTATTCAAAATTAGGGGGTTGAAAGGGAAGAACTGCTTGCTGTGACACCTTTGAGGGAGGTTCTAGGAACAAACCTTTAAGAGTACAGATGTGGGACACGTCCCACGCTGAAGAGAAGAGATGATGGTGCTGCAATGTAGCTAGAAAAGGAAATGGCATTTCGGCAATTGGATTCAGTGTATAGCATATGCACTTAAAGACGTCATGACCTTCCTCCGTGTTCACACATACACACAAGAACTGCAACATGGCCCGTTTATTTTGAAACACTGCTGCAGCTGACGCTGATTCCAACTGCAGTGAAGCAATGTTAAGTAACAGAGTGTTGGGTTGGAATGTACTACACAGAAAATATGTCCAGGGGATTTATGTATGTAACTCCTCTGTATGCCTTTAAATACTCTTCTCTAATGGCTCTTATTCACTTAACTGCTTGTTTGGGGTTTGTGCAGCACAGACATTCAAAAAACCCCAACACTGCTAGCATGTTTATCAAGTAGGGTGGCCAGATATTCAAAAACACCAGCAAAGACTGAGGTTAAATACCTCCCTCAGGGGTTCCTCTTGTGAAAATGTTTTATGACTGTAAGTTATTCCGAAAAGTATTGAATTGCCTTTTGCTATTGCCTTTATGCAGCATCACACAGAGCACAGGGAAACAGAGAGAATGACAAATGCAGAAACTGAAATATCAAGAAAATGCAGTTCTTTACATTTCAGGAACATAATTTCTATTAATATAAAAGACTAGAATCCAAATGAGGATATAAAGATTAGTTTAATGCACACAGTATTGAATGTAAACTGTCTCTTAAGGTCCATGCCTCAGTTATGAGGTTCAGCTTAATGAGGTTTAACCTATGTTAAAAAAAAGATCAAGACAGCCTGTGTGAGTAAATACAAATTATTTCAGATGTCCTGTTACAAGTTCAGA
>VYZT01058689.1:0-10511 GCA_013400735.1 Pomatostomus ruficeps | reverse complement strand
GCTGCTCGCCGGTGCCCTGGAGGTCCCTTTCGCCGCCAACGCCTCCGCCTGCCGCCCGCCCGGGCCGCCCTGCCCGGTCTGGGGCAACGCCTCGGTGGCGCTGGGCTGGAACCGCTCCGAGCCCTGCGGTGGCGGCAATGGCAGCGCGGGCGGCGGCGGGCCCTGCGCGCCCGCGGGTGGCGGCCCCTCTGTGGTCACTGCCATCGCCATCATGGCCCTCTACTCCGTGGTCTGCGTCGTGGGGCTCTTCGGCAACTTCTTGGTCATGTATGTCATCAGAAGGTGAGTGCCGCCCTGCCCTGCCCCGCCCCGCAGCCCACGGCCGCTGCCGTCGGGGCGGAACCGCGCCACCAGCAGCCGGGATGCGGGACGGTGTCCCGGCGGGGATGTTGCGGTCCCCCTCCGGCGGGCAGCGAGCAGACGGCTGCTCTGGGGAGTGCGGAGGGGCGCCGGCCCCCACGGGAAAGGGAAGGAGGCTTTTGATAAGGAGCCGGCGCGGGTGATGGGGAAGAGAAACTTGCGGTGGAGCCGTGCGGGGCGGCCGGTCCGTGAGAAACCGCTGCATGTCCAAGGATGTTCTAAGGACCCTTCGGGCTGCAGCACCTCTGCGAGCGGCTCTGGCCAACGGGGCCTGAATCCCGCACCTATCCCCTGAGGAGCGGGGATTTACAGGGACTATAGCTACTGCCTGTGAGCGTGTACGGGTACGGGGTAGTACACGGATAGCCGGCACGCATCCACCTGTCCTTCCACCCACCTCTCCCAAATGCACGAACAAAATATAAATGGCACCTCGGCTAAACGCTGCTCAATGCCCCTGTTTGGAGATCCTCTGCCTCATGTCTAGATCTATATGTGCGTATTGATACACATTTATCTGTGTGCATAGACATACGTGCGTATACACGTGTATGAACATGCATGCCATGATCGCGACCGCTCTCCGAAATCCCGGCGTTCCGGCTGTGCTGCGAAGGCACTTCGCAACTTTCTCGCCCGCAAGAGAAAAAGCCCTCACTAGGGCTATTACAGATCAGATCACGCGCGATAAATCCATTGCCCGTAAATGAGCGGAAAACGAATGGGAGGGAGATGAAAGAGGCTCCTTTGCCGGCCTGGCAGCGGAGCGGTGCGGGTGGCTTCCGTGGGGGAACACTGCCACCTCCCGGGAGCGACGGGCCGGGAGCGGGCCAGGGGGGCGCGACAGGACGGGGCCACTGAGCTTATCTCCCTTCGTGGCTGCTCCTCGCTTCCAAAGCAAGCATCCACTGAGCCCTAGAGAGCCCAGCGAGCGCTTTTACGCGGGGAGATGGGGATGACCCAGGGACGCGCTCCCTTCGTATCGAGGCAGCCCCAGCACTTCCAGTTTCCCCCGGTCGGAGCGTCCGTTCTCCCTTTGAAGGCAGCGTTCCCTAAGGAGCCGGGGCTGTCGGGCATGGGTGCCGTGGCCGCAGGGACAGGGATTGTCTCCTGGCATCACTTGCAGGCCCGCGACACTGGGTGACTTGTGGTGCCTGGGCGCCGCGCCGGCGGTGCCAGCCGTAGAAAGCCGGGGCTGAGGGCAGCGGGCACGGTGGGGTATTGCAGCAGCGTAGAGGATGATTCCTTCGACACGTGTTAGGGATGTCACTGCAAAGCCTGTGCATCTGGTAGACCTAGTGGGAAGACAAGTAATATCCATCCGGGGTTCAGACTACAGCAGTTCATAAACCTTGTGGGTTTGACTATACTTTAGAGGCTCTGTGCACAGAGCTGGGGAGATTCTCTTCTGTCTTGTGGTTTTGGTCGGTGTGAAACTCAAGCTGTCTATGTGAAGATGCATCTGCAGAAAGGCTTCTGAGTGGGGGCATAACTGCAATCACCGTAGCAGCGTTGAATGCATTCCTCTGGGAGAAGAAGCAGATGCACAGTGTAACAGGGCCAGGATAGCTGTCAGCAGAGAAATATGCCACAGGTTGTCCCTGGAATTACGTATTTATTATCCTGGGCATAACCCTTACTAGGTTCATATTTCTTAGAGTAATTAATTGAATTACACTTGCACCACAAATCCAAATCGAATGAGGCACTTGTATTTAGATTTCTATCTAAAGAGAACATCTTTCCCTGCGATGACAGCTTAAAAGCCAGAAGCAATAGGAGAAAGCACAAATACATTTTCGTTTTACAGAGGAAAACACAAATTAAATGGCTTGTCCAAAACCATCCGGAATTCTATGGCAAACCCCACATCTCCTGTGCAAGAACAGCTTTTAATGTGACAAAATTCCTTCCCAATTAATACCACACAGCTGTTTAGCAATTGGAATGAAAAAGAGATTATATGCTAATGGCTGAATAGGATCTGTGGCTTAAGCAACATAAAAATATGTTCCTTTTCTGGGCTTCTCTGTAGGTGTTGTATATCTGGTCAGCAGTAGGGTACTTAGTGATTTAGTTCCTGTTGCATGCTGTACTAACGTGACAGTGTTTGAAAGCATAGCATGTGTATGAATCTATACATATTAGAGACGTGAATATGTATATATCTATGAAATGGTGACCTTACGTGCTCACATTCATGCATCCTTGCATCCAACTGCACATAGGAGGCCAATGTTCCACTGGATTGAATTTGTCATCGTATAAAACTCTCCTTCTTTATCTGCCTTTCCCGTCATACCTGCTCAGGAAGAACAAAATATTGAACTTCATATTAATTTTGTGAGGAATTGAGGCTACTAAGAATTAAGATTTTTTAAGTAGTATTGGTACCTAGTTTGTCTTGAAAATACTAGGAGTTGGGAGGTAGGTGCTTAGATATTTGAAACTGTCCTACTCACCTTTCGGAGTCCAGCCCCAGTGAAAGCAACAGTGACTTCAGATCGAGTGTGCTGCATGCTAATATCTCATGCTTTGTTTCTTTGGAAATATTTTTAGAATAGTTATAATATTCTTAGAAACATTATTACTCTTAAAATCTTTCCACATGAGGCAAATCCAGGGGTTTGGAGCCAGAGCAGTTCAAGTGCTGGCGTGACAGGAAACTATCACTGTTGCTCCACAAAGCCACCCTGCTATCCCTGCTGGGGCAAACAAAGGTCAGAAAGCAGATATGTCCAAGGGGGAGTTAGAAATGTATTCTGATTATGCATGTGAAAATAAGGCTCTTAGTGCAAAGCAGGTCCATGGATTTCCTATTTATACACATTACTTTACAATTAATGCATTCTTATCTACCCTCCTCATTATTCCAGATGGTTCCTGTTCTGCTGAACGCTTTCATCCTTGAATTAATATTTACATGTTTTATATGTGTGAAACTTAACCTCATGTTACTAACACGGAGCTGTTTTCTTTCTCAAGTACCAAAAAATGCCTTCAAGTGATAGCAGTAGTAGCTTAATAGGTTTTACTGCCAGCTGTGAATTTCTTGTAATCTGAAAAACCTGTAGATAATTTTAATTTTCTGTTTTCCTCATGTGCTTTGTGTAAGTGCAAATTGCTAATATGAACACAATGTTGTCATGGCTATATCAACAGCAAATGCTACTTCTAGCTGCTGGAGAGTACAACAAGACAGTGTACAATTAGTACCATGTGGCATTGAATTAATTTACACAGTAATCCAAAGGCTTTTCCAGGTTTCTTATCAAGTCGGTGGGATATTACTCTCACAATTAGAGTGGAAAGAAGAATATGCTTTGTGATTAAGGCAATATGCTAGAAAGCTGTAATAGATCCTAGATGAAAATTTTGAGCATCGCAGGTCTGGAAGAGAGGAATAGCTCACAGAGACCCCAGTCCTCCACCATCTAAATGCCTTGGGAGGACTGTAATTCCGCCAGCAGCCGCTGAAGTCACTCAAGTTCAGAGTGATTCCTCATTTGTTTTGCTGTAAATTTTGTCGCATATCATAAACAAAGGGGTCTCAGGTTCTCTGTGATCAGGGAAGGAAATGTCTTGTTTCATTGAGTAAATGATTACACTGCTTAAAAAAAAAAAAGGCAAACAGGGAAAGAAGACAAAGAAGTCCTCTCTCTGAAATTAAGAGAAATCTTTCTATATGTCTCCAAACAGCCTTTTAATAGTGTTTTGGAAAAAAAAGAGCTGTGACTGAAGCATCGTCTAATCTGGAAAGGCTGTGCAGCACTGAAAGCTCTGGTTACTTCAGCTGAGCTCACTCACAATTCAGAAAAACTGTTATACTAAGTAGAACAGACTTAGGGTTGAAATTTCAGTTGTAGAAATAATTGATATCACCAGAAGAATAAATATTCTCACAGATGTGCACAGAAGTGTGGAGTATTTTTAGAGAAAAAAATCTGAAAATTATAACAAGCTTGAAAGTGGCTGAAGCAAAACAAGAGTTTCTAAAAAATGGGATTTTTGCAAGGTGACATGGTGTTATGGATGCAGTATAGAAGGCAGTCTACAGCATCTTTCCTAGCAGCATATATCAGGGAGCTTAGAAACCAAGAAATGCATAAAATTCCTGCTTTTCTTTCCTGTCCACAGCCTCATGAACTTCTCTGCATTTGCATGGCATTGCATGTGTGAGTGTGTGTCCTGCCTGTTCCACTGGCTGCAGAGGTTCCACCCCCATACTAAGAGCTGGAAGCTGCAGCAGCCTTATCCAGTCATGTCGATTGTGAATTCATACAGCTCACAGCACCAGCCAGACAAGATCTGGGGGCAGAACTGAGGGAGCACTGTTGGGCAGGAGCAGCAGAGGAGCTGAATTGAATCAGCAGCATAGCAAGGGGGTGACCCTCAGCATCCTGCCTTGCAGAAAGGCAGGTGTCCCTGTTTGCAGATTGTTTGGGACAGAGTTTGCCAACCTTTGCCAGTGGGTAAATGTTTAACTAGCAAGCAGCTCCCATCCCTCCCCAAAGATGAAGGAAAGCAGACAGATAAAATGGAATGTGCACCTTTGAATTCTCTCTTTTTTTTTTTTTTTTTTTTTTTTTTTTNTTTTTTTTTTTTTGGAGGAAGCAGAGGCGTGTGAGGGATGAGTGAGAGCTCTGCAGCCCCAGACTCATCTCCAGACCCTGTGCCAGGCCCCAGTCCCACTGAACTGCACATAGGATAGCATTCCAGGCCCAGGTGCACAGACCCTCTGGCTCTGCTAGTGCCTACCTCTGGGCAGAAAATAACCCTTCTCACTCAATTTCTCTTTTAAAAAGCTGTTTGATCACGCTGTACTTTTCCTGGAGTGCCATTATGGCACGAAAAATAGTGTTAAACATTTGATTTTTTTTTTTATTTCTTTATAAAAACAATCAAATGTTACCAACTTTTCATTGCTTCAGTAAGGGTAGAAAATACTGTATGCACATATTGCTTATATTACATAATTACTAGCAAGCTAATGACTAATGAGCTGTTTGGCTAACATCATCCTGAAGTACTGCTTTATTTCATTTTAATTCACAGGTTTTTCCAAACCATCAAGCATATCTTTTGCTGAACACTGTAGATAAGCTTTTATAACTTTTCTAGATCAAAAGGTGACATATTTACAAAAATATCAAACATAACATGATGCAAGTCCCATTGTCTCAGAATCATAATTTAGCTTACTAGACTCTTTTCCAGCCATAGCCAGCAGCTGGTGTTTAGTCACAGAGTGGAAGAAATGGGGGCAACAATGTGAGTATCCTTCTAACAGACTGTTAGACTGCAGAGGGACTTTCTGAGCTGCAGTTTACACCAGCATTTATTCAGTAGCTTTTTGTGGACATTTCTAACATGCAGCAGTCTGCAAAAAATGGGGATCAAAATTAAGATTCGAAAAAAAGGTCACAAAGATTGCCACTACTAAATAAAGCTGCTTTGAAACAAATATTTGAAGCAGTTTTAAAGATTATAAATTGGTTATTTTTAAGCTTAGGTGTTCTAAGATGGTTGTTGTAGAGATATTCATTAACAGACATTTTCAAAAAATTATTTATTTTCATGATGATTTCAAGTGAAAACAAGTTTTCAACACTTGATAAGTCTCTTCAAAATACAAATCCACTCTTGTAATTATATTTCTAAAAAATCCAAAAGCAACTATTTTCTGAATTGTTGTACTTAAGCTGATCTCAAAGAAAGCTCTTCTTATAACCATCTGTGTATTCTTTGGTTTATATAATGAAGTTTGGGTTTATTGTATTCAAAGTGGGAATATCATAATTATCTTTCAAAGACTCCTAGTCCCTTTTGGATGTGGGCTTTTAATGGTGTTCACTATCAAGGAGTTCCACAGCTTAGGCGAGCTGTGATAAGAAGCATTCTCATTCATTCATTTAATGTTAAACACTTTTACATTTTATTTATATTTCCCTTTGAATTTACATGATGAAAAAATGCAGGGATGACACACCATAGCTAATCAAATAACTGTGAAGGACATGAAATAGATTTTTTTCTACCTTCTTGCTGGGAAGTGTTCAATTATCAGCTATAAGATCTTGTATCTGAGATCAGGAATAAAACTTAAGAACAAAAATGTTTGTGTAAAATGGAACATCTCCTCATTGTGTTGTGTGGAGCAGTTCCAACTGAGTGAAGTCTCTTTCTTAAGGGGAGCAGCAGTTGTCACAATGCTAATCTTCAACCCTGGGCTGTGCTACCCGTATAGAAGAACCATTTAAGGAGCCAATTACCCAAATCATTCTCATAAGATTGTGGTCTTAGTAACTCCTTCAGATCCCCAGTTTCAGACACGATCTCATCTTTGTCATGCAGAGACTGAGTCCATGATTCCCAGTACTTCTGATTTGCTCTTCTCATATGACACATAACTGTGCTTCTTTCTGCCATGCCTGCTTCCACCATTGCCTGCTTTCCCCTTTTCCCCCATCACAGGCAAGGCATCCTCCACATTTATTCTCTCTCTAGTTCCTTTGTCTCACCTCTATCACTCCTTTCCAGATCACACTCACCAGCTTCACCAGAAGATCCCAATCTCTTGTATGCAAGAGGCCATACCTTGTATACCTGGTGTGGCCTGGCCTCCAGCCCCATGGCACCTCCCTGCTTCCCTCTGACCAGGGGGAATTGATTACCTGTTGTTCCCTACCACACTTTTGAGGATCTCACATCTACTAGCAGTAAAACTGTCTTCAGAGGCTTTCCTGCCAGCTTCCCTGCTGACCAGGATATTTCATGTACAGTCCTTATCTCAGGTGATCAGTCTACAAATCAGGAGGAGGGTACCAGCACCTGGAAACCAGACAAAGTAGCTGATAACTTGTCCCGTCTAGAAAAATGTCAGCACAATTATCAGAGATGTAGTCAGCAGTTTGACTCTCAGTCTCACTTCCCTGAAGGCAGAGGGGAGAAAGTTAAATTGAATATACTGACAGTTTTCCTTTATATGTCTTCCTAGCAAAGTAAAACCTTCAACAATAAGCACCTGCTGCTGGATAATGGCAATATATTGAAGTTAGCCTTTTTAGCACCATTGATTTATTTCAGAGAGATATGTTACACAATAACTGTGAAAGCAGTGATCTTTATTGGTGACCCATATATGCCTCAGCACCAGGCAAACAGAGGCTCAGATAAAAGTGGTTTGACAAACAGGCCAGATTAAGTTTTGAAATAATTGGCAGGTAATTTTCCCCCCATTTAACTAGGCTGAAAGGGAAGGAAGTGTACTAGCAAATGACTGTTTGGGCACTGGAGCATGCATATTACTGTCATTTGGTTTTTTATCATTAAGTAGCTTTTTATGATGTCTGGGAAAAGAAGAGGAAATTAGGAGTTATAAGACATGGCTACATTTTAAACATTTTTGTGGCAAGTGATATACCTATACCTGTCGTTAACTGGTTCTCTACCTCTTCTTGGAAAAAAAAAAAGAATGCAACACATCAGCTTTATTTTGTATGGATTTCTGCTAGAGTATTTTTCACATTTATGTAACTTTAAAAGGCATGAAAATAATAAGAAATAATAAAATAATTACTTACCTGTTACAACTACTGTGCAGTTTGTGTGTTCTGTCTGAAGTAATGTCCTTGTTTGTTAATCCTCTCAGTCAGACATCAGGGGAAAGGACTGGCCTTCCTCCCGAAAATAGCTGTTTTTCCCAAAAGAAAAAAAAGTTTGGTTCATTTTCTGTGGGTAGGGACTAAACTCACTGCCTGAAACTAAATAGCAGAAAGAGGATTTCTATATGATGCCTTTCAGTAGCAAAAAAATAAAATCAGGAAGAGCCACAAAGACAGCAGCAAGTCATTTTTAGTCCAAAGCCCGGCACAGGAAAACAGGATGAGTCAGATGCCCTCACAACTCTCTTGGTGCCACATCATTCTCAAAAAGACTGGCACTTGAGTCTAAAGGTGACTCTGCCTAAAAGGCTTTTGTTTAGCTCACCCTCTCCCAAAGCTGAGATGTGAGAGAAACTCATAATGGGTTCTGAATACAAGAGAAATGGCCCTGAGTTGGTGCTGGTTCCCAGGAGGGGAAGTGCTCTGCTGGCTTCTCCTGCATCCTGTAAGCAAATACTGCTGGATCTGCACATGCCTTGGCGCTGTCCTGATGTGAGGAGAGGATAAGCTGGGAAGTCAAAGATGCTAACGAGGTCACCCAAGGGAAGTAAACTTTGGTGACATTCTGGCTGAGTCTCATTTGTGCTGTGGAGGAGAATAAAGAGAAAAACTAACTTGGCAGTGGGAAAGCAGATTATTAGGGAGAAAGGAGGTAGCAACTGAAGCGACTACAGTCCAGCAGTTATCTTCCCAGTGCTCAGGTCCACACTGACCATATAAACACTCAAACTCCTTCAGAAAATGGACATCCCCTTGCCAATGAGTGAAGAAAGGAGAGAAAGTCTGCTCCAGCACCATGTATGTGAAGTATAACTGAGTATGTCAAATAACTAAAGTCTCTGATTTTAGATCTTCTGCACTCCCTCAGTATGTCACACCTTGACACCTGAAATGATGCCTAATATTTTTCATCTCTAATTAAACCACCATCATAGGTCACAGCAGTGACTGGGCAGCACTGTGCCAGGAGTCAGGATGCAACACTTTAACAGGAGGGGACAGCAACTGCCTCTGTCTTTCTTAAAGGCAGTGGAAGCTTCCTCACTTACCCATTTCAGCTTTTACCCCCAAACTTGGGATGGGTGCAGGAAATAAGTGAATGTGATGCAAATTGCACAATTTCATTGTAACCGAGCGTGAACGCTTTCAACTCTAGTGTTGTACCTGCTCGAAGTTTTTTTTCAATTTGTTGTTGGTTGAGTTTCACTCAGGGCATACTATTTTTAAATTACAGCCTTGTATAAGATCTCTTCAGTAGAACATAGATCAAAAGGATGCATAGATTGTTAACCACAAGCTTACACCTTCAGTCTGGGTGGCCTTACTGCCTAATAACCCATCAGGGTTGTGCACAAGTTCATGATGCTTGTACCCAGAGATGAAATTTAGTGGCTTAAGGAGTAAGCATTCAGAAGCACCCATGAGCAGAAAAATCAAAGACTTAAGTTTTCAAGCTGATTAAATCATGCGCTCACAGACAGGAAGGTTAGACCTATCCAGAATATATATGACTTAAAAACTTTTTATAGGTTACAGCCTAGCACAGCACACATCACAGCTGTGGCAGACATACAGTACAGGTCTTTCACTCTGTAGAGACCCCTTACCATGTGAAGAAAGAGAAAGGACAATAGAATGGGGTGGACATCAGGTGAAGTCCATCATTTGAGACCCATTAGCTCAAAGGTACTTTCCAGAATATGGCTTGAGCAACTTCATTTCAGTGTCAAATATACTAATTGCATTGGCAGACAGAAAAATTTTTGAGGGTTTTTCAGACCACCTTAAATATGTCATGACCTTGTTCAAAGCTTTGAGGGCTCAACAGAAATTGAAAGTACCTGATATCTCAGGAAAACATGCCAAAAAATCCCTTTTTCTGACTGTTTTTGAGTTGCATATACAAGGTCCACCAGAAAAGTCATGGGGAAAAGAAAGTTAATTTAAATTGATTCAACTAGGCATACATGTTTTTATCTTCCCACCCAAGGTGACTTCAACTAATCTAATGTATGCACATAATGATTCTTCATTTGTTTAACAAGTCATTTATGCAAGAAGAACATGAATTTGAAATGCTAACCTAATCTCTTCCAGCACCAACAAGAGTTATGGCAGGTTGTCTGTATGCAAGACCTGACTATTGGCTGTTGTTTCTTCCAGCAGCCAAACCATTTTTGAGTGACTGCTTTCTGCAGTGAATCTCCAGTGATTATCTCCACTTTATCGTGTATTTTATGCTGAGCTTAAACACAGTCTTGAAGTAGTCTCCAAATTAGCGTTCTGTAGGCAGAACCTTGCATGCCTTTGTGTTGCTGAAAGTAATTATTGCCAGTCTGTCATCGACCAGCCTTTTTCCTAAGAGCAAAAGACTCTTTCTGCTTTCCTCCTCATGGATGTTACTCCGATAGAAAGTTTTACAAATTAATTTTTAATGGTATGTATTACTCTGAGCCGCATCGTTATCATCATCATCATCATCAATAA
>VYZT01058687.1:0-10588 GCA_013400735.1 Pomatostomus ruficeps | reverse complement strand
GGATTGTGGGGGTGGACTAAGAGGGGGCTGAAGACTGTGTAACATCAGGAGACACATTTGTTCAGTCTTCACTGGTATTTCCATACTGAAGAATTTGTTTCTGCAAAAAAGGTTAAAAACTGTTCTGTGACTTGGATTAAATTAAATTCTTTGGCATGAAAATATAGACTTTTACTTCGCTCTGCTTGGTGCCCAAATCACAGCAATCTTATTTAATGTCTGTTCACCATTTTAATTTGCCAGCATTGTTAGATTTTCATTTGCTTTCACGGAAATATTCTGTCATTAAATCTGATTTATTTCTCCTGTTACACACCCTAATTCACATCTTTGTTCCTCACTGTTCCTTGTCATCTTTTCCACCATAAATGCAAGAATTTAAATTTGGATTAAAATTTGTTCAGATCGTGCTCAGGTCTTGTTTAGTTCTGATTTTTGTCTACTGGAGAGAACAAAAAAGTGTAAATACAAGAAGCTAGAAGTTCTCTAAGTTTCAACAGCTGTTGTCAGGTGAGGTTTTGTCTTCTTTCAGGTATTAGTTTTACATTTCCTATTACAGAAACTGTGTTCTATTACCTGAAACACATAATTCAATCAACAATACATATTTTTACATATTTTTTTCCACCTGAGATCACTAGTTAAAAGTATATCTAAAGCTAATCTAAGGACCAAAACGTCTACAGTATCAACTATGAACTGCAGTTTGGCTACAGTTATGCGCAATGACTACATACATAACATTTAGATGGTGCTTATCTAACCAGTTTTTGAAGACCTCCAATAGTACAGACTCTGCATTATCCCTGAGGACAGCAGTTCAATGTATTTATTGCAACAAAAGTTCTGGATTGTTGTTTTATTTTCTTATCTCCTCCTCTACAAAAGTTTCTTGATGCAATTTAAGGTTTTTATTTCCTGTGCTATCTCACACAGATGAGAGAATCAGATTATTTCTTTGCTAAGAAGCTTTTATACTCCCAAAAACTGTCCATTTTCTCTTATGAGCTACCCCAATTCTCATACTAGTGAGACTCACAAGAATCATGGATTTTCCCCTACGTAATTTATGCAATACTATTGACATATATTCTGTATATCATTAACCTAAATGCAAAAAAACCCCAGATTTTGATGAAATGCACAATGACAACACAGACTGCATCTTCTACCATTTAGTTTCAGTTTTACCTTGTTTAGATGTCTTTGACATACAATTCTAGTGTTTTCCAAGTTTTTCAAGACCTTTTTCTTCCTCTCCGCCCCCTCCCCTCCCCCCCATCACTGTCCTGGTGCCACCTTTACCTCGTTCAGGACAGCAACTTGAGAGAAACTAAAACTGATTCACTGGGGAGCTTTGTAATGTGACAACTGCCTCTAACTTTCCATTTAAGTTCACCTAGACTAATTTAATGGTGCGTTGTTTAAGGCCTTCCTACTTGCGTCTGTTTATTTTATCAATTTTCATGCTGTTTGCTTGTTTTACTTCTTACCAGCATTTTACTTTTATGGCTCTGTGCAGTCATCATGACAATGAATTACTCTTGAGAGCTATTCTAAAGCCATCCAACTTTTCTGAATGTGACAGGCTAGGATGCTGGAAATGGCTGAAGTCATGGAATGAAAAATATCATGGGAATATGACTCAGGACTAGTCATCACCACCTGGAAAGCTGTCATTAAAAAAAAAAAATCATGTTAGAAGTCAACATGCAGTTTTGAGTCTTGAAAAGCTGCTGGGAGGGAAGTTAATGAACAAGAATCGGGTTCTGGAGTGATCTCTCTTCAGGGCAAAATCTTTTTTAAAGGAAGAGACCTTCTCAAGTCAGACTTGACATCTAGAACCAGTTGTCAGAATGAGGTCAAAGTGCTCTTCAAACTCCCTCTGCCTCACTCTTCTTGAGGTGATGTAGGCTATTGTAGGAAGTGGGGCAGCATCTGATAATGCTAATTATGTTGAATAACAGCACTTCTGATAACAAAGAAACTCTGATTAATGTGAGATTGCTCTCAAACAACTATAATCTTTTCTTTATGTCATAAAATAAAAAACACCAAAGGTTCTCCCAACCTAGTTTCAAGGTTGGATGGACTTTGTGCTCTGTTAGTGTCCAAAGGATTCATGAAGATCTTCTCTAATGTATTTAACCATAAAAACAGGCCAGGTACGCATCTTGGAACCAATCTAATATTTTCCCTTTTTTTCTATGTTGAATCATACTTCACTATTTTAATCTGTTTCATAATTTAATCTTATCTTTCAAGCAAATAATTTGAACCCTATTTCACCCTATTTTTTTCTGTTTCCTGTGCTATTTTGTCAGATCAACTCCCAAGGTTTCTCTTAGTCATAGCATTTTATTTTCACTATTAACCATCATAGTGGCATCTAGTTTACCAAAGTACTTTGAAGCCAAAATATGTCTCTCAGGGAGATCTTTCAGGATGAAGCCCTACTTAAGTTCAGTATGAAAACATAAATGAGAATTCACATGAGTACTAAAGAATTTTCTTCTTTAATCTGCAATATTTACTCTCCTTTCTTCCTAATTCAGTCATAATTCTTTGGAAGAACATAATTAAACTAAAACTAGAAGCATTAAAACTGCTTTGGATTTTAGCTATAATTTTTTCCTTTTATCTCCTTTCATTTCTAGCTGTCTCATTAGCATAATGGCTGTATTGGCAGTCATTACAAGAATGAGATTATCTAGTGATGAACACTTCCATAACAAAGTATTTAAAGTAGGGTATAAACTCATTAGGAACTAGACGTCTGTAACAGGAGTCAAGAATGCTCAGCACCAGCTAAAAAATATCCCGGCTCTTGCAGAATCTGGCGTAACTGTTTAATTCTCAATTTCCATTCTTCCTAGTTGCATTTGTTGATCTTTCTTATCTTTGCTTGGGGTTTTTTTTTAATAACTTTTTCCAGAGGACCTTGTAGTTTACAATCTAAACCAGCAAAGCTACATCAGTTTGGCAGGAGGTGGTACACCACAACCAAAGTAATTGCATTCTCCCATCTCCACAGTATTAGGGTGCTTCATGATTTTTAAAATATTTACTTCACAGACTGTGCTCAGAACCTCAAGGAATCCTACCCTGAAGATTCTCAAGTTTAGCTACATGCATCCTCTATCTTCCTAGCTTTACAGTAATTTTTGGCTGAAACCATAAAGTATTTATCATAATAAAGGTACTTAATCTATATATATGTAAAAATATATACAGCTAAAACTAAAAGACACACATTTTATCTTTAATCTTCTTTTGATTTATTTGGATGCCAATTGATTACAGTTTTCTTGTTATGGAATAGCTATAGTTCTGAGATTTTCTTGCCTATGTTTGTATTGTTACAGCAACCAAGAAAAAAGCCGTTTACAGGGTTACACTTAATTCCTAAGTGGAATCACACTATGTGCAGTAAAACACCTCAATGAATGATCCTCCCATTTTCACACTATTTCACATGATTGCACTGGAATTCATAGACTGGCAGGAAAGTCATATATATACTGTCTAATGCAATTAGGAATAGTCAGCAGGAATCCATAAACTGTTGATTGCCAGAAGTCAGTAAGGCATTTTAAAGGAAGCATATTTAGTAGATTTCTTTTATTTATGCATTTTATTCAAACATATGCTACTTGCAACTGTTAGAGCAAAGATATTGGACCAGATGAACCCTTGGGCTGATAAAATGTGTCTGGTTCTATGAAGAGAGAAGACTGTCTATTTCAGCATTAATAATATTAAAGCAAGGAAGTAGGTGGCATGAATGCCACGAACATCAGACTTTACTGGAAGTGATGTTACACTACAGTGATAATAGGGATGTGCTACTTGACTAAAAGTGTCACAAGAGGATTGGAAATGAGCATAAGATTTCTCAAAAAAAAAACCAAACCCAAGCCACCAACCACAAACAACCATCAACAAAAAAACCCCAAAACAACTGAAGTCCTTCACACATTCACAAACAATTGATCTGGGAATTGTGTTATTGCCTTCCCTGAGATATTCTGCTAATGCAGATAGATGGTCTGGAGCTGAAGCTTCTGAATGCTCTCCTGCCCTCTCAGAAGACTATTTTTGCTGAACTGTACTTGGATCGTTTCAACTTGTGATCAGCTCTACATCCTTTTCAATAAAAAAGAACATTTCTTGCTTTGGAGTGTTTTGTATACATGGTACATACGCTTCACTGACAAATGTAGCTAAGAGAAAGAAGTTTGTACGACCATCTCTGGTTTCTGCTTTGGTAGCTTCTGGATCTTCTGGGGACAAGGTCCAGGATTATTTGGGAATGTCTGGATTTCAAGTCTGAGAAACTTGGGGATACCTGCTGCTGCCAGGTAAGGATGAGGAAAGCTCCATCACCTTCTCAGAGCTCAGTCAGCTGTCCTTGACCTAAAGGTGCCTGAAGGCTTTGTTGAGGCTGTCCTCTGATTTCAGATGGTTAAACACTGGTTTAGGTGGTGCTAGGGAGAGGTTTGTAAAAGATATAGGCTTAAAGTGCAGGTCAAAGGTGCAGTAGTGTGCACAGAAATTGGCACAGCAGAGTACAGAGAGGATCATCACCTCAGTTCAGACCAGCATAAATATTCTTGTGTTTGCTTGTAACATGTCACAGGGCATTTATCAATCAGCTGATACCAATACAGGCTGGGAAGTTAAGGGATTAAAAGGATTAGGTGTTGCTGGTGGTTGAGAGGCTAGACATGACACAACAATGTGCACTTTCCATCCAGAAAGCCAATTGTATCCTGGGCTGCAGCAAAAGTAGCGTGGCCAGCAGGGCAAGGGAGGGGACTCTGCCTCTCTACTCCACTCTGGTGGGACCCCACCTGGAGTGCTGCATCCAGCTCTGGGGTCCTCAGCACGAGAAAGATATGGACCTGTTAGAGAGGATCCAGAGGAGTGCCGTGAAAATGCTCACAACAGCTAGAGCACCTCACCTGTGACGACAGGCTGAGACAGTCGGGGTTGTGCAGCCCAGAGAAGAGAAGGCTCTGGGAGACCTTTTAGCAGGCTGCCAGTATGTATAGGGGATTAAAAAGAAAGATGGGGATAAACTTTTTAGCAGGGACTGTTGCAACAGGACAAAGGGTAATAGTTTTAAAGTAAAAGAGAGTATGTTTGTACTAGATATAAGAAAGAAATGTTTTACAGGGTGGAAAGTGAAACACTGGAACAAGTTGTCCAGAGAGGTGGCAGATGTCCTATACCTGGAAACATCAAAGATGAACTTGGACTGTGCTCTGAGAAACCTGATCTGGTTGAAGATATCCCTGTTCATTGCATGGAGCTTGGACTGGCTGACCTTAAAAAGTCCTTTTCAACCCAAACCACTTCTTTCTTTGATATCTGAAAGAAATTAAGTGAAAGTAACATTCCTTGCTGACACAAATATGGTATTAAATGGATAATTGTCAGCGTAGTAAAGAGTCCCCAAAGTAGGTTACAAAAAAGAGAGAGAGAGAGGGCTTTTTCACAGAAGTGGGGTAGAGTACCAGCATATTTGAATGGAGTGTCAGGCAACATAACATTATCTGTGTGTACTCTGAGTACATGGATCAAACAGGAAAAATGAATATAGTTCTAGAAATCATACTATGGCTTGATCAGAACCAAACAGATAAACTCTCTGAAATCAGTGTAGGAATAAAGTTTTACTTAAAAGAAAAATGAAGAGGGTTATACAGACGAGTGCACCATCTGCTTTTTTGTTGTTTAAGTATTTGTTGAAGAACCTTTATCCTCTCAGGTTTTTTGATATTTGTAAAGAATGAGAGAAATATCTGCTGAAAGCATGTGGTTGAAAATAAAACAAAATAAAACAAGCTTGATATAGATATTTAATAAAAAATAATGAAAAGTTGTTGGCTGAAATTAGCTTTTTGTGAATCAAAGGTGAAAAAAAATAGTAATGAACCACTTTATTTTTGAAAGAAATATACAGAAGTTTGTATTAAAAAAAATAGGTTTGAAAAAGTTGGAAGCAGCAATTAAGAGCAGCTCTTTTACAGTACTTTTTGAATAAGAAGGGCATTAACTCACAATGCAGAAAACCGCAATAGATAAAGCTGATCACAAAGCAATACTTTGCAATTTTAAGGTGGGGAACAAGTGTGAGCAGTGGAACAATAAAAATCTTCAAATGAATGCAAATTTCAGCATAGAGAATTGCTAGAATAGACTCCAGGCAGGGAAAGAAAAAGTTCAGGAAAAGCTTTAGTTTTGACAAATGTCACATCAAGTCAAATGAACAAACTGTTTCAATACAGAGAAAAGAGGAAAAATTATATGCCATTACTGCTACAAAATCTGAGATTGGTATGCAACCTGTTCCTGTCTCTAAGGCCAAATCCCACAGAAATTTATACCCATATAGAGATATAAGACAGAAAAACAAAGGACTGAAAGATATAAGAGTAAGGAACACAAACTTCGGAAAGCTTTTATAAAAAAGACAGAAAAGCAAGGAAGGCAGAGAATATTTTATCAGGTAGCAGGCAAACCATGCATGACTCAAAAAAAGTTTCATGGCCACTTTGCTAAGTAAAAAAGCAAATTATGTGTCATTTTTATCTTATGGAAGACAATTATTTTGCATTGTTCCATGCAAGGTGGACCTAAGGTGTAAAACAATGCTCCACTTCAGATACCACACTAAGAAAGATGCCAACAATTTGGAACAAATTGAAAGAACAACAGTAAAACAAGGTTTTGAAAATGTAACCCAGAAACAAAGATTTAAAAATGAATTGGATTTGCTTAGAGAAGAATGTAAGGAAATGTAACAGGTACTTATTAAATTATTGTAAAAATAGATGGACCATTAATATTTCTCAGTAATCTGCCTAGTTTTCAACAAGCAAGATATAGTTTAGAAAATTGTACTCAGTATCTATTTATAAGGGTAGTAAGCCAAAGAAATAGCTATTGAGGCTTTGAAACCTGATCAATGGTCAGATCAGTCCATGAAATGTTCTAATAGCTCTCTAAAAAAAATTGGATCAACACTGCTTGGCAGTGTTCTAACCTGATTCATCAACATGGATTAAAAAATTGCTTATTTTCTCTGGTCTCCTGTATTTTATCACAACATTGTGTTTGTTGTAAGTCAAGCCTTTTTCTGATTCTTTTTTTATTATTTGTATGTAGTATTTAAGGACTCTTTTTCTTCCACATTGAGTTGTGAATCATCTTGGATGGGCTGTGTCAAGACCAGTTTTGGTGTGCTAATCTTGTAATTTGTTGCTGAAATGTTTTCAATCAAGGGTTTTGCAGCTGAATTGGTAATATTATTCAGATGAGCTTCTGGCATCAACTAGTAGAACTTGCTTTTTACTGAAAAAATAGCATGGGTCTTTTTCACATAACATCATGCTCTCCTGTGTCTGTTTGTGTGACAATCCTACAAATATAATCACTTTCACTTTAAAAAAATAGAAAAAGAAAAGAAAACACTCTTACATGTTGTGCTTTGATTTTACTTTTCAATGACTTCTCAATGTTAACCTCTATTCACTCAAACTTCTTAATTCTGAAATGTAAAACAACAAGTTTACTTCAGTTTCGAATTATATTATATAATATGATATTACTGTGGAAAGAAGTGGATAATTATTGTATTCCAGTTCTATAATCTGCCTGATTTGCAGCAAGGGAGATTTAATGCAGAGAATTGTGTGAAATGTCTATTTATAAGGATGGTAAGGCAGAGGAACGGGTAATGCAACTATGAAACCTGACCAATGGTCACATCTGTCAAAATAGGTGCCCTGGTTTCAGCTAGAGTTCAGTTAATTTCTTCTCAGTAGCTGTTGCAAGAATATTTAATATCATCATCATCATCATCATCATCATCATCATCATCATCATCATCATCATCATCATCACTACCATCATTTAACCATAGTTTCATTTAATATAGTTTGTATTATCATAAAAATCAAAGGTTAACTAACAAATTAAAATAAATTCTGTACAGTATTAATTTATGTAGAATTCCCATGGCTTTTTTAAAAATTAATTAATTTCACAAAATAATTTACAAAATGAAGACATGTATCTCACAAATCAGATGTTTCACTTTCCAGTAGAAAAAAGACATTTTGCATTTAGAGTCATCTTAACATGTAGAACAACAAATGAAGTTGTCATTTTCCTTTCTGGAAATAATAGTGCCTTGAAAAGCTTGTTCTAAACAGCTCCTGAAAGCTCCAGTAGAGGATCTCTACTTTCACTTTACTGATCCCTGATAGAGACTGTATACTATTTGTCAGTCAGCTTTTTAGTCTCTTGTGTCCTTCATTCTTCTTTATTGTAACACATTATTTACATCATTATGAGCAAGCAAATTTTCATGCTGCTGCTGTGTTCAACCTATTCTTTTCTACAGCAGCAGTTTCCTTTGCTCTCTTCCCATCAGATACTACACATGACCATGCTGCCAAGAGTTTTGTAGAGCTTGTCCCAACTCTCCATTCTTCAAGCAAGTTTAAAGAATCCTTGCCATCCTTGTACCTTCCAAAGAATGCTTTTATTTGTCCTAACCTGTGGGATTTTCTTTCAGCATCCTTTGATGTAGTGCTATACAGAATAGGAAAAAAAATTAAGAGCTGGAAAGAAAGCTAACAAGTATAATAGTACAAACTCTTTGGAGGTGAAGCCAAATAAATTCCAGACAGCAGCTTCCACTTTCAAATCATATACAGTTATAAAGAGCATCAACAAAATTTATCCTTCTGGTGAACCCAAAGGATTTATTGATGAACAAGTAATTCTTGTTATACAGATAAGAGAATTTGTCACCCATATCACAGCGTTTTTGCCAGGCCAGTGACTAAACTTGAGGGATGTACTGCTGTCACTGCATCACTTGAAGATGGAGGAGGGTTAGTGTAAACATTGTAGGTGTTAATTTTTTTTTTTTACTCCTTAAGCAAACTTAATATGAGACTCATGCTGGGATCAGAATGACAATGCTTATTGAAAATATGCAAAAGAAAAGGCCTAATCACCTCTAAGCCAGTTGGAGCTTGGAGTCTCCTTAAACATGAGCTGTGGTAATAATCAGTAGCAGATTTACAAAATATTTAAAGAGATACAACTCTGCCCTAGAAAATTTACTCTATTCTGGGTCTACCGAGATCAGCTGGATAAGCTTTTTAATGGTGTGTTCAGCCAAATCCAGTAATGTACCTCCACCTCTGCTGGCCAGCAAGGCTCAGTAGCCCCTCACCACAGCAGTGATGGATTGTGGCTACTCCTGGCACTGCCTAGAACACAGAGGAGACTACACTACTTTGAGAAATCTCAGAAATTTCACAGGGGGATTCATTAAATAGAATACATATGTATAATGTAAATGTCTACACCTGACCATTAATTCTGTAAGGAACTGGGGAGGAAGAAGTGATTTTTTTAACAGTTCGCTTAATTATTTCATGGTTTTATTGCAGGGTGAGATGAGTTGTAATTCTCTCTCTGCACTGTCAATAAAGTGAGGTGAATCTGGCTCATTCAGATCTAACTATCTATGCTGTGGAAGATGAAAACTATGCAAGATGAAGCCTCCTCTACTTGTTTTGAGAATACCTTGCCAACAGAGTTCAGACTTTAATCCTCTATATTTGAGAGGGTCTGGCACCAACTGTGAACCGCTTTCTATTCTTTTATCAGAACAAGGTTTAAGGTTGTTGTATACACCATGAACAGTGACAGAGTGTTTTGGTTTACAGAATCACAGAGTTAACTAGATTGGAAAAGACCTTTGAGATCATCAAGTCCAACTTATGACCTAACACCACCATGTCAAGTAGACCATGGCATTGAGTGCAACATCCAGTCTTTTCTTAAACATCTCCAGGGACCCCACCTCCTCCCTAGGTAGATCATTCCAATGCCCAATCTCCCTTTCTGTGAAGAAATTCTTCCTCATGTCCAACCTAAACCTTTCCTGGCACAGCTTAAAACTGTGTCTTCTTGTCCTGCCTCTGGTTGTCTGGGAGAAGAGACTGACCCTCACCTGCCTACAGCCTCCTTTCAGGTGGTTGCAGAGAGTGATAAGGTCACACCTGTGCCTCCTTTTCTCCAGGCTAAACAAACCCATCTCCCTCAGCAGCTCCTCACTGGGCTTGTGTTCCAGGCCTTTCACCAACTCTTTTGCCCTTCTGTGGACACACTCCAGCATCGCAACATCTTTCCTAAATTGAGGGGCTCAGAACTGGACACAGCACTCAAGGTGTGGCTTAATCAGAGCCAACTACAGAAGAAGAATCACTTCCCTAGTCCTGCTGGCCACACTATTGCTAATACAGGCCTGGATGACATTGACCTTCTTGGCCACCTGGGCACCCTGTTGGCTCATGTTCAGCTGCTGTCAATCAGTACCGCCAGGTCCCTTTCTGTCTGGAGATTATTCAGCCACTCTGTCCCCAGCCTGTAGCACCGCAGGGGGTTGTTGTGGTCAAAATGCAGGACCTGGCACTTGGTCTCGTTAAACCTTGTATCATTGTATTTGGCCCATCAATTCAGCTTGTCCAGGTCCTTCTGCAAAGCCCTCCTACCCTCC
>VYZT01058685.1:11487-49743 GCA_013400735.1 Pomatostomus ruficeps | reverse complement strand
AAAAGGGAAATCAGGATAATTTGTGTCCATTTACAGATCTGTAGCTCAACACCCCGGCTCATTCTCTCCTTTCTAATTGCTGCTTTCTTCCCTCCTCGGGCTCCTTTGTTTCTCTCTGCAAGCGGCCGCAGCTTTCAGATGTTTTCGGGTCGTTCCTCCATGTGCTGCGATGTTAATTATTTCATTATTTCTTCTGCCCTAATTGGGTTTTCCGTGCCACCCCGCAGCCACCCAGGCCACACCCAGTTCACGTGAGAAATTCTCCCCACAGCCACACGCGGGACGACACCAAAAAAAAAAGACACCGGGGAGCAAACCGTGGGTTCTGTCATTTCTTAATTGCGCCGTCTTAATTAGAGGGTTCCAAACCTGCTGCAGCCGCGTTCGCCCCACTTTGGGATGGCGAATAACAGCCAAGATTCCTTTTCTTGATGTTCGTTATCCACAAAATCCAAAATATTCGAGGGGGAAGCAACTCCAAACCCTTCCCAGTTAAGGAATTATTTGGGAAAAACTCTCTCTCGTCCGGACAATCGGTGCTGATGTCACGGAGCAGGTCCCATTCAGAAAAACCATTGACAAGAGTCCAAATTCCTCCAACTGCTAAATCTCCCTGAATTTCTCCTCTTTGTGGAGATATAAACCACGGGGGTTTTGTTTGTTTGTTTATTTCCCCTCTCGCTGAGACTGAAGTTTTAATTTAATTTGCATGTTGGGTTGCTGCTCTTTTTTTTTTTTTTTTTTTTTGTGCTGCTTTTAATACATTCCGAGCGTTTGGGGAAGCCTGAGGTTTGGAGGCAGAGGAGAGGGGGAGATTGTTTTTTTCATGGATGGATGTGGCTTTGAGAAAAACAAGCAAAAAAAAATTAGAGAGAATAAATTCCATGGCAAGAATAAATTCCATTCGCCAGCACGGGCAAGGAAACAGAGGAATTTTTTTATTTTTTTTTTTTTTGTCCACGCATTTTTCCCAGGAAAAATAAGCGAAACCCTGTATCTCCTCCTTTTTAAATAATATCTGTTTTAATAGAAATAATTGTGGAAAAAATAAAAGAAAGTAGGCGGGGATTAAGGTAGATAAATTCCAGGGAAGATTAATCAGAAGGATGCAGGGAGATATTCATGCAGCTCCCATCCGAAAATACGCCGGAAAATTAATATAAAGAGGATTTTTCAGATCTTTCCATGAATATCGCTGTGTCCTGTGTGTTCGCGTGGTGTTTTACATCCTGTCCATGAGGGTGAGCGTGGGTGGGATGGGGATGCATGGGTGTGGAATATTTTCTGCTCTATAAACCCCTCTTTCTTCCAGATCCCTTCCTTTCCCTCCCCTCCCCACCTCCAGCTCGCTCCTTTCCAGGTGGAATCCCTAATTTCGTGTTTCAGAGCCTGAACTGAGCAATGTGTTGCAGAGAAGAGGTTTCCTCCGGCCTGAAGGAAGTGACAATGCTGAGCATTCCTTGCCGAGGACCCTCGTCTCTCCTAAAGAAGGATTTAGGATTTCTGAAGGGTTTTAAAACCCCCAAAAACAGCTGTGGGAAGGGTTTTAGCTGTAGGAACGGGCCGGGTGATCTGATCAGGCTTCACCACCCGGAGCTGCTGAGGTTTGGGGTGGTTAAACACAGGACCTGGAGTTAACTTCGCAAAATCTCCGGGTTTTGGGATCCTGTGGCCAAATCCTGTCAAAATGAAAGAGGAAGGTCCCTAAAGGGGACCCCGGGGATGTTTATTTTTCTCTCTGCACTCCCCAAAAATGGAAATTTAGAAAGGGGACGTGTCACCCGCCCAAGGTGGGGATGCGAAGACCGGGCAGAGGTGACGGGGCAGGGGAGGGCAGAACTGGGGACAGGTGACACCCAGGGATGCCCAGATGAGGGTCTAACCTCCTCTTTTCCCCCTCAGTGGCACCCCTGGCCCGATGTGAATTCCGGGGGACAATGGGAGCCGCGTGAGGCCGATGAAAGGCTCCCGCCCTGCTGGGTCTTTGGGGAGATAACCCCTACAAAACCCCCGGAGCCTCGCGGGGGCCGTGTCCCCGTGCTGGCCATTCGTGTGTGTGGCACCATTAAGAATTGATATGCTCGATATGAATGGCCCATACTTCAAAACGCCTGAATAGACCCCGAGCTCCCCCCCATCACCACCAGGAAAAAAAAAAAAAAAGAAAAAAAAATCCACAACATTGTTGAAAAAAGTCCCCTCCTCAGCCTGGGAGGGAAAGTTTGTGTATCAATCTAGTTTTATAATAGTGTAATTTAGTGTCTAGGCCTGGGCTCTGGTGGTGATATTGTACTGCGATGAATGAGACAGAGGGCTCCAGGCTGAGCAAGAGCTCGAGGACCCGGCTGCCTCTATTCAGGCCAAACTAATCGGCTTCAGCTCAGCTCTCCGCCAAAGCTCCCCTCTCAGTAGTGGGTTTTTCTCTGGGTTTTTGTTACTGTTTCTTAAAGAGCTCAGCTGGCTGCTGAGGCTGAAAAGAATCAAATTATTAAAGATTTTGTGGAAAATCCAGTGAGAATGGGCCCATGCAAGAATAATAGCATTGTGCCACCGTGGGCCATTCCCAGCTTCCAGTCGGGAGAAATTGTCAACTCTGTCTTTGTTTTCTTAACCCTTTCAATGGAAACAAAATAATATTTAGCTCAGCACAAAATACCTTCTTTTTAATTTCTAATCCTTTCAGGTTCTTTTTTTTTTTTTTTTTCTCTCCTTCCCCCCTTCTCCTCCTCCTCTTCCTCCCTCTCTTTCTCTCTCCCCCTCTCCCTCTTTTTTTGTTGGCTGTCCTCTGAAATACATTTATATCCCTCATACATTCCCCTTCTCCTTGCCAGTTGGCCAGAGGGGCATCTGTTATCAGGAAAGCCCCTTCTTTTTTTTTAAACAGGATGTAAAATGGGTGATTAAATCCTTTATTAACAGTCGCCACCAGAAAAGGGAAGAGGAAAGGGAAACGTTTTTCTCTCGAGCTCCTATTTTTAACATTTCGAGGCAGTTAATAAATCGTTGGTGCGTTCTTCAATGGGCTGCCTGTGAAATGCGTCACGTTTTTTCAAATGTCAACGGGTTTTAAATTTAGAAAAGTGTTTAATTAGCGTATTGTAACGGCGTTGAAGAGCGGTAAGGAAATGTCTGCCTGTCTGTCTGTCTGTCTGTCCGTCCTCCGCCCATCAGGGAAGACACAGACAAGCAGTGTAATCATTTTTTTTCTTTTATTTAGGGACTGAGTAGCTTTTTATGTGGGATCCATCTTTTTTCTGGGCTGTTTTTCCTCTGCATGCACCAGTCCTAAATGTGCTGAGGAGCGGCATTGTCTCGGAGACGGGAGGAAAAGGCCGCCGGACACGGCGCGGATGTTGAACCCAGCTGGTCCCCCAGTTTTCCAGGGGGGTTGGAATCCACGGGCACGACTCCTTTGCTTGGAAGGCAAAGCCGCTGCCACCTTTTCCAGGTTTTCTCAGGAATAGGAAAAGGGGGAAAAAAAAATTTAAATTGTCTAAACAAAACGTCTCCACGCCAAACATCCAGCACCAGGGGTGGGGTGGCAAAGCACAATGCCGGATCTTGTCCTGGTGTGAAGCTGATGGCAGCAGAGTTAAGCTGGATGTAAACTGGACAAGCCTCTGAGTTATGACATCGATAGAAATCCCAGAATCAGGGGAAGGGGGTGAAAATTCAGGAACAAAAGGACACTCCCTGTCCCATTGCGGGAAATCCCCTGATCAGGATATTCTCCCTCAACTTTGCACCGCCCTGACCTGCTGACAGCAGAACTGGGTCACCTCGGTGCACGGGGTGGGTTCGGTGCCGGGTCCGTGTCTTTGAGGCTGGCAGGGGTTGTGTGTGCGGCGTTACAAACAGAGCTCCTGTCTGTCTGTCCTTCCCGACCCACCGCACACGGGGCTGCGCCGGCCGCTTCCCCGTAACGAGTGGAGGGTCCCATCCAAACCCGGCCTGGCCAGTTGGCTTTGGGACAGGAGAAGCTTATTCGTGTTTCCAGAGCTCAGCCAAGCCCAGCCAGGAAGACTGAGATGTTTGAAACACGGGGAAAGGCGCGGGGAGGAGGGAGGCGCTGCATTATCTCGGAGCTGGGTCTCCTTTGTGTGCGCTCCCAGGGATAGAGTTGTCTCCCTACCCCTGGCGTGATGCTGGCTTGGGAGGGAGGTGCGAGAGGATTTTCTTTTTGCTCTCCTGGCACTCGTCGAGAGGACAAGGCCACCCCTGCTGGCTTGAATCACCTGCGACGGCGGGAGAAGGACGGAGGGTGTGCGCTGAGGGATCTCACTGGGAGTCAGCCTGGTGTAGGTGCAAGCCCAAGACTCTGACACGGCTGGGATGAGCCAGCCACAGAGAAACTGTTGATTTATCCTCCTTTGGAGAAGACGTTTATTCCCCATCCCACCCCAGGATGTTTCCTCTTCAGTCGGCTCCGCAGAAGGAGAGAGCGCCGCCGTGCTTTCCCTCTGAGGTCACGGGGGAATGTCGCAGAAAAACACCTGAGCCACCTCTGTGTCACGTTGCTCCCGGGCCTTTCCAGGTGTAAAAACATCCTCGGATCTTTCAGGGCAGGTGACAGGAAGATCTCCTTCTAAGGAATCCCGTCCTGGAGATCCCTCAGATGTTAGCTCATGGCCTCACACGCCTTTTCCTCGTTAGTCAGGCCTCACCCCCATGGCTCTGCTGCCCTGGATCCTTCTCTGCCCATTTTCAGGCATCACTCGGGAGTGTCACCTGTCCCTCATGGAGCAACCTGCACTATCCATGGCTTCTCCATGACTTTCCTGCTGTGATTCCCACTCCTGACCCCACAGCCGCTCCTCAGCACCGTTTGCTGGACAGCTGAGCTCAGGATGGAGGACGTTCACCCGGACGGGGCTAAGCAGTGACTGAGGGTGTTTGCTGGAGCAAAACCTTCTCAAGGACACCTCTCATCCCGGCAACGCTCAGCTTTCCTCGTCACCGGCTTGGAGATCCGACAAGGAGCATCACAGGAATCCTTCCCAAAGTGCCCTGTCTCCTTTAACTGTCCTCTTGGAGATGAATTTTGGAGCTCAGGGGGCTTTGGGGTGATCCAGGAGATCTCCCCTCGAGCTGTAGGATGCTGGTGGAGCTGAAGACACTGTGCTACAGGAGACAGAGTGTCCCAAACTTGGCCGTACGCCTGGAGTAGAAATTAAAGGCAAATCAGGCAACCTAAGCTCTGGAACTGCATCAAAGGCAAAGCCGGGCTGCATGGGAAGGATCCGATTTCACAGTTCGGGTTGTTAAACAGGTGGGTGGTGGCTGCCGCCGGGGCGCACGTCCCTTCATTAACAATTTAAAAAGGAAAGGTCCCTGCCTGGAGATAGCTGGAGGATCAGAGCTTTTCTCAGGTGATCCTCCCTCGAGCCAGGTTCCTACAAATCCCAGCAGAGCTGCTCCAGGCACAGGGACCAGCCTGGATAAACCGAATATCGAGGCCAGGACAGTTAAGAAACACTTGGCAGCCCCAGCAGAGCAGAAATAACAAATCTGCCTCTTCCTTTCTCACTTGTGAGTAAATAAGTCCCAGGTAGAAATGATTCACCTGTTCATTCACAAAAACTTGGGGGGTTTTTTTGGGATGAATTTCCCTGGGATCAATTATGCTCCAGGGTGTTCCCCTTGCACCGAGCCTCTGACTGGTTAAAGGTGACAATTTGCCCAAGGGAATTTGCCGGATAATTCTTTTTCTTTGGGTACAAATCTTAATGCCCTCGTTATTGGATGAGTTAGAGTTAGCAGAGATTTCACTGACAGCATATTTCGGATCTCTTTGCAATGTAAAAAAAAGATTTTGCGTAACCTTAGAAAAAGTTTAATAGTTTCATTCCAAGACTCACATAAGTTTGTTTGCGGTGTTCACTGGGCACGAATTATTGAAGGTGGCTCCTCTACCTACATCAGCATCAGGATGAACAAATATTATTTTCATTTATTTTTCTTTATAACTTTGTCAGTTGAATTATTGCTACTTTTTGCCCGATTTTTTTCTTGCTTATGGCAACTTGTGATTAAACAGCAGACCTTTTATATCTGGGCTTTTCCTCTCGTTTACATTCTCAGCCATGTGAGAAATGATTTAAAAAGAAACAAAACCTCTGCCCTGCATTTTTAGCGCTCAGACCCAGGTTGGAGAAACGTCCTTGTGAGGACTCAAAACTCAGAAGAATAAATTGCAGGGATCCAGCGTGAACTGCTGCTCAGATGTCACAATATTTAAACAGATCTGATAATTTTGGCACAGAAACGCCCGGAGAGGTCGTCGGGCTGCTTGGCAAGGGCAGCGCTACACGCAACGGCCCCAGAAACAAAAGGGGGGTAATTAAAATACGTTTGCCAGAAAAGAGCCCAGATTTCCCACGCGACGTGGAATCCTCGGCACGACGGAGCTTTTCCTTTCCCTCAGCTCCTTGGTTTTGTCATCTCTCAGCCAGAGGCAAGCAGGACAATAAACATTCTTTGAGAAATTCTCTCCGGGGCGACACGACGCCCGAGGTCTGTGGTGCCAGTTTTACATCTCCTCAGGACTTGTCTTCGTGGCAAATGTGACCAGAATAGCTATCCTGGAATTAGCTTTCTGCGGGGTCGCCATTCCAGAGGAAAGGGATTTTATTCCAGATGAATTATGCCGTTGAGGGGAACGCCTGTTGTTTTGGCAGCTGAAACGCATTGTGTGGAGAGCGGCGCACGGCGACGTGCAGAAATCTGATATAAAGAGGGTCAGGTGTGATAAGGCCACGTTCGTGCCGTGCTCAGATCGTGCTCTTATCTGCAGCACCATGAGGGGAAAATAGAGTATTTTTCATTAAAATGTATTTTATTAAAATACCTCGTCCCACTGGAGCTGCCCACCTTGTCTCTCTTTTTCTGGATAATGGGGTGAGAGGATCCTCCAGAAGGATCGGGTATCTCTGGGTGGAAGAATTGCTTTGTATTAAATTTTACCCATTTTTGATTAGAAAGGAAGCCAAAATCCAGAGTTTAATCTGGAACTGTGAGAGCAGTGACGAAACAAATCCTCCTTCAGGTGACCTCTGTTCTCAGACAGGAGGTGGGACTCATCCTGCCTGGTTTTAATCCTTTTGGCTCCGCAGGGAAACTGATCCCCGCTGCTTGGCACTGACCTGCCTGCAGAAAAATCCATCCTGGTTATGGTGGGGCTGCTGATTCTGGGTTTTTTAACAGGTTAAATCCTCGTGGGGAATGATAAAAATAAATAAGAAATGTTCAGGCAGCATCAGAAAGGATCTCTGAGCCACAGAGCCTCCATATCCACACCTGCATGGCTTCTCCCATTCTGATGGAAAATAAATAATCCCAGCTTTTCTGGGAGAGGGAAGAGTGAGGATATTCCCTCCAATCAAATATTGTTGGGGAGATTGGTCCAGCCCCTGGTTTGTAGTGAAAGATGCTCCATAAATGCAGGGGAAAATCAACCCTACGATGGATACCGGCCACTCAAAAATTCCTGGAGAGGGGGCATATCTTTTATTGGGCCATCTGATACGACCAGAGCAGAGCAATGTGCTTCTGGGCACACAAAATCTTCTCCTCATCTAGATCAGTAAAGATCAGGAGGGATCAGACAAACGAGCTCGGTAGATTAGTTTGTGCCCTGTGGTGGTGAATGGTTTGAATTTTATCTCATCGAGTCAGAACGAACCTCAGGGGCCTTTTCCTGCTGCAATTGTTTGTACAGCCTGGCCTCTCGTGTGAGCGACGATTCCTAAAGGATACGGATGGACAGCTCTGGAGAGCCCGGGCTGCACGGCCAAAGTGTGGCCAGACCCATTCCCTACCCAATATGTGGGTAAAAAATTGGTTAAAAAATTGGTAAAAAACATCTTACAAGGGTTGGGTTGGCCCTTGGGATGTGGGGATTCAATCCCTGTGATGTGAGTGCAACATTGGAGGAGTTATTTGTTGTTTGTCTCACATTATTTATCAAAAATCAATGTTTAATTCAAGGCAGTCTTTCACCTGTCATTAATTAAAGAGGCCTGGTTGTCTGTAAAGTGATTTATCCCATCCACATCAAGGCAGAGCAGGACTGTAACCCAAGGTGTGGCACATCAGCCTCACTTCAGCAGCTTTTGCAGGATTGGACATCTCCAAATGCCTCTCCCGAAGGCAGCAAGAGACTCAACACCTCAATTTCAGGAGACCAAAACCCGGTGAAACAAAATCTTCTCCTGGTTTCTTTGTGCTGCTGCTCCTCACCTGCAAAATAAAAATATGTGGTCTCTGCTCCATCACAGAGAAGGGGTGGATGGAGATGTGTTGAAGAGCATGAGGTGTGTGCTGTGCCCCATCCCTGGAAGTGCCCCAGACCAGGCTGGAGCAACCTGGGATAGTGGGAAATATCCGTGACCGTGATTTGTTACCAAAAGACACAGCGGTGGAAAAGCACAGAGGGCTGTTGTCACTGCTGGGTGGCTGATGCCCAAAATCGACCTCGTGAGCAGCTCTGTCCATCACTGAGCTGCCACTTTTGGCCTCCTGATGGAAATGTTGATCTGAAAACCTCGTCCAGCACAGAGGAACAAGGATTCTCTGCCGCTGTGGAAATGGTTTTGGTGATGGGCACTTTGCACCCCGCAGCAGCCACTGGAGATCTGGGCGCCTCAGCAAATCCCAGAGGAAAACAGGGATAATGGGAACGCCGCACTTTGGTTCTTGGGGTGCCAGGAACAACAGGAAAACAATGCAGTGAGGGGCAACAGGGCAGAATGAAGCTCCTTTGGGACATTTTTTCTGCCCTATTATTTCATCCTCTGAGAGGACAATTCCAGCTCAAATCCCTGTGCTGGTGGCTCTTTGGGCTCAGAGTCTGGAGGGATTTACAACCAGCAAAGGAGACATCAATGCCTCAGCTCTAAGATCTTGAGAAGCTTTCATGCCATGAGAGTGGAGAATTAGGAGGAATCATTGACCTCCCTCTGTAGGATTTTTTATGCTGTAGCTTCTCCTCAGCCTGGTTTCGACTTGGAGGACTGCAGGGATCAACCAACTCTCTGCTCCACCTGGACCTCGGCTGCCGAGTGCAGAAGAGCTTCTTGTGAAGCCTGGTGGGACAAAAGTTTCTTTTTTTCCCCCCCAACATTTTGTTTAGAAAAGAAGAAATCAAGATGGGATTGATCATCACTCTTTGGATATCTTCTGAGCTGAAATGAGAGAGGGCTGGGATGAGAGATAGAGGCTCTCAGCAGTTTCCCGTGAAATCCAGCATCTGAGGAATCCAGAAGAGATCCCTTGTCTCAACAGACACATTTTGGCATTTTTTTGCCCCAAAGACAGATGGAATATTTGATATTGAAGTGAGAGATGTGGCAGCACACGCTGGTGCTTCAGTTGGACTCAGTGGTGTCGCGTCTCTTAAGAGAAAAGTCCTTCTTGAGACATCTCTCCTTCCAAAACCACATCCCCAAGGCCACCTCTCCTGCAATTTGCTTGCAGAAAATCCTTCAGCCACCAGATGTCTCTCCGTGCTGCCCTGGTGAGCGAGGAGGACAAAACTGGGACTCCACTCTCATGGAAAAATGTTTATTTACAGCTTTGCGCTCTTGTCTTGGTTGAACAAGACGCTTGGGATTGGTTTTGCGCCACCTCGGTGGGTACTCGGATCCAGGGGTGGGTTTGGAGGCAACTCCATGGGTTGAGAAGGTTGGGATAAATTGTCTCTGGAGCTTTTTCAATCCAAGGGTTTGCCCATGGTGGCGCCGCTGGAAGATCGGCACTAATGAGGTCACAGGAGATTTATGGAAGAGATGGTCTTGAATGGAAGGATTTCAACGTGAAGAGTGTCCAAGATGGAGCAGCCAAAGAACATCCAACCGTGAATTTGGAGCACGGAGAACACTCCTACAGAAGACTCAATTCCAATCTCCGCTGTTCCTCCAAACTGCTGATTCCCGAGCTTTTCATCCGTCAGATACCCAAGATCTGAACGCTCCAAAGTCTGAAGCAACTTTGGTTTCTGTTTATTTTGAGGAGTTTATAGCTAAAGACCATCGTGTGAACTGGACAATTCAGATTATTCCCGACAAATGGGGAATTTCATGTGGAATTGCACATTCCTGAGGCCTGGAATAAGTGCAACTTCCCTCTGTCCTCACAAATCGTGCCTGACTTCATTTTCAGATTATTTAATTTTCTTGGCGGTCACTCTGCAGCAGGTTAGAAATGAAATGTCCCAAATTTCCTCTCTTTTGCCCATGGAACATCCACATTTTTCTTTTATAACCGCAGCACAAGCTGAGTTTGTGGCACTTGTGGAGTTACAGCCCTTGAATTTGCTCTTCAAAATCACCCCCAATTTGGATTTACAGCTCCCGAATCCAACAGAAATCCCTGTGGAAGTGAAGGACAACTTCCTTTCCAAGCTCTGGTGACTTCGGATGTGGAAGAGGAGCCCACTCCCACCACTGGAACACTGGGAAAAGCTTGGCCTGGCGAGGGTTGGGTTTGAACCTCCAGGGGTTGAATCTTCCTTGCAGCCAGAGTTGAAATCCAGCTGACTCAACTCAAACCTTTTGTGCTTCTTCAGCAGCTGAGCAGAGGCTGTTCAGATTAATCCCATTAAGGATTTATTATTTCATGGTCTGGGGCAGACACTGAGGCCATTTTTTTGGTCAAAAAAATGGAATTTGTTTTGGGTGTCTTCAGCTGCAAGGTTCTCCCTAATAAGAGCTGTCCCTCACTCTTCAGATCCTGGGATTATCAAGAGGTTTTCCTTCTTACGGAAGGCATTGTAGACTACTCAGGGAGAACTATTTGGAACGCCGCACCTGACATGTTCAAAGGAAATTTTGATATTAATTTTTGATATTAAAATTTCATTAACCCCACCAAAACGCTTTTGAAATATACGTGCATTTTCTTTTCAGTTTAACGCCTTTTTTTGGATACTTTTCCCGTGTTCGAGATTCCTGCAGATTTGAGGTGAGGCACGCAATTTCGGGGAGGTTTCATCAGCCCTAATTTACACCTCTGAAAGCGAGATGCCCGGGTTCAAGTGGGTGAGCCCGGGCTTGTTTTGTGGTCAGGGGAGAGGAGAGTCACCCCGAGGGGCAGATCCAGCTCCTAAAACAGCCACCCAAGGTTGCTCGTGAAAATCATTTGCTGGACATGTCCCATTCTCTCCTTGGCTGCAAGGATTTGTCAGGCTTTGGATCCTTTTCAAGTCAGGTGAAATGATCACTGCCTTCATTTCTTCAGTCAGACTGAGGGAATAAATCACCTTTTTCTGAAAGTCGTTCATCCCTGATGGGTTGAAGGAATATTAATCTCTCCCAGATCGGTTCCGTGGACATTTAGATCCGATGGGTTTATGGTCAGCTGGGCTGGATCAGGTTGTGTTTGTCCCATCTCCGGTGACACTGGCCAAGAGCAGGTGACTGGGGAAGAGCAGGAGAGCAGGACAAACCCAGGGTGATATTTCCACTCCACTCCCAGCACCCCCAACCTGGGATTTCCGATGGAAAGATTGTGTCTTTCAGTGTAAAAACTCCTTTTCTTGGTGAATATTGTCCGGTTGCTTCTCAAATCCAGGCAAATTTAAACACCTACGGCTCCCTGTGGCGGAGATTTCTACCACTGAGCAGAAAACCTCTTTTCTGGTGTTCTCACCCTAATTACCCTGGATGCCTCCTGGGTTTAATATGATGAGAAATGTGGGTATTTGATCCATATCCACCTCTCAGCACCGCTGTGTCCCGAAGCCCGGCTGCCCCGAGGATTTCTTTGGTGGATTCTGCCAGCTTGCACCACCTAACCTGTGCTTACCGAGCAGTTCCCACCTTCTCCGTGCCAGCAGGCTCTAACCACATGCTTGATGAGCTAGCAGAACGTTAAGGTTTTTATTGGCTTGTGCTAATTGCAAGCCACAAGTGGAAAAAAAGTAATTTCCTTGGCATTACGGGTTTGATAAATGATGCTGAGAGGTGGACCTGACTTTTCTCTAGTTAACCATTCACTGTGGTGTCAAAAATCTGATGTTTTCCTGCGTTTAGATGATTTGCAGAACTTCTTGACACGCAGAGCTCCTTGGGTACAGCGGTTTTTAGGGAGGAGCTGGCTCAGGCAGTGGCTGGGAGCTGATTTTATTTATTTTTATTTATCAGCAGCACCGTGGATGCAAACAGAGATCGCCAAAACCAGATCACCGGGCCTGGAGGTTCTTTAGGATGGGGTTCACCGCCCTGTGCTGCGTTTGGGGTGGATTCCAGGAGTGACGGGCCCAGAGGCACCACCACGGGACGAGGATCATCCTCGTGAGCGCGGCTGCGAAAACACCGGTGACACCCCGGTCTCATTGCACTCCCCAGCTATCAAAACACCCTGATTAAAGGGGAGGATAATTAATCCATCCAGGCTTTTGGGCACGTTTCACTCCATGTTCGCAGTGTCCGCTGCCTTTTAATGTGTAACTTTTCTCTCCCTGGCAGGAATGACATCTCCTGCTGAGGCAAGGTGTGCCGAGCAGCCCCGGCCAGCCCGAAACAGCAGCTGGTGATGTCTTAAGATTTTGATTTTATATTTTTCAGCCCCTGCCCTGCTTTAGTGTGGAACTCTCAAACTCCCCACAGGCTGGGAGCTCCTGTTCTCCCATCCTGCTCAGACACAACAAATCCTCTCCAGGCTGCACTCAAGGACACCTCGTTGGCCCAGGCCCCCAAAGATGGAAACGGAGCCTCTAAAAGGGGGGACAGACTTGGGCTCAATTCCATCATCCCCTGAAATTGTCATTGGAGAATGAACCCTGATCTGGGAATGGATCCAAACTGATCCAAGTGGAGCAAACTGGTGCCCCGGGGTCCAGCTTGGGTGTGGCCTCTCCCGGAGAGGCTCTGAGTGCCCGAGGTGTCCCTATTGAAGGCCCTGCAATAAATCCCCAGTTTATTCTCTGAATCTTCTCTGGCCTCTGTTCTGGGCAGCCTCTGATCACTGGGAGCCGGGGGACTCACTCAGAGCTCTTGAGGACCACTCAATTATCACTCATTAACAAGCCCAAAGGTGAGCTCCTTGCCAGCCCTCCGGTGCCAAACTCCTCCTGTGCCACTGCGGTGCTTGGAGGGTGGTGTTCCCACTCCACGGCTGCAGCAGGAACGAGTTTCCTTGTTGATTTAGCTGCTCATGTCAGCCCAAGTCCTTCCCTTCCCCACTTCAGGACTATTTGCTCGTCCTGCCCTCTCCACTTCACGGAGACACCGCGCTGTCCCAACGGAAAGCGCGCCGGAGAGAAATCCCCTGCAAAGTCCTGGCACGGCAAGGTGGAGGATGAAACCGTCTGTAGGGGCTTGAGGGGGCTGTGATTCATCACGTTCCACACCCACTGTGACAATTCTCCATCAGAAATCTCCCCCACCTTCATCCCGATTAACCAACGTGTGATCCCTTCCCAAACTTGGGTCTAAAGAGGGAGCAGGACCCACATTGCTGCTTTATTCCCTGGAATCTGGGTGTGTTGCTTGTGAAGGAGCAGCTTGAGGAACAGAAATTCCAGAGGAAGCATTTGTCCTCGGGAAAAGAGCGGCAGTTCGCTGGAAGCAGAATTCCAGCGGGGTTGCTCAAGAGCGGGCGGGAGTTATCAGTGCCTGGGAGATGGCTGGTGACACCCCCCGGGCACTGGCCGCGGGTTCAAGTCTCAGTCTCATAGGGAGGACAGGCTCGTACCTGGATTTCCATACAGACCTTGACATTCCCGGGATGAAAGACGCTTCCTGCACAACCCAGCTGCATTGATTAGGGCAGAACAAACAGGTTCCAGGCTCTCCCCAGATTCCTGCATGAAAGGAATTCTCACTGTGGTGAAGCTGGCACTTCAGCACCAGCGCCACTCTTTCCCACACACAGAATTGAGAATTATCTCTCATATTCCGGGGAAAAAATTATAGAGAAAATGTATTTCTGAGAGCTCAGGGGCTTGGTGAGGTGTGGTCAACACAGCCTTGCTGTGCCCCCTCTCTGACAAAAGAGGAGATGAAATTTTGGGTTTTGGGATGTTCCTGAACCAGGGAGAACGGGACAAGGATTCAAAAGGTCAGGTCCAGACCACAGATCTGTTCTAAATCACTGCTAAAGCGATTTAACCTCGCTGTCCTTGCACGAAACCGACCTGAGGAGAAACCGAGCTGACCTCACCTTAACACCACCACCAGGTTCATTAGTGAACACTTCACCTGTTGACACTCGCAGGCAAATCCCAGACCGGATCGTAGCCCTGTGGAATGCAAATCTGGCTATGTGCCTCCGAATGACTGTGTGATGGGGGAAAAAACCCTCCACACCTGCAAATAAAAGGCACCAGTAAGCAAATTCCAGAGCCAGGCTGGGTAGCAGGGAGATGGCAAAGCTCTCGGATTTTATTGGGTCACGGAGTGTTTCTTTATGGCCTGGTGAGCCGCTGGTCAGGGAGCTGCTTTCAGCCGGATTTCGCAGCTTCAAAGGCTGTTGGATCGGACTGATTGCTCGAGCGGGATTCAACTTGCAGATTAAGACATCTTAATTTGGGTGGCAGGATGGAAAGCGCTGCCTGCGTGCTCTCGGAGGCTCACAGCTCCTGTTAGGGCCCGTGGAGATCGGATTTTCCACGTGCCTGACTGAGCACAGGTGTCCAGCACCATCTTGGGTACCTCAGTGTGATTTCCCCTGCGCATCCCCCTGCCACTCCAGAAGCACAGGGACCTCCTAGAGGGTCTCTGTGTGTGCCAAATCCTTATGGAATTCAGATATCCAGAGGGATACAAGGCAGCACTCAGCCCGTAGGGTGAAATGAACCCCTCAATTTATTACGAACAATAACGGGAACCTGCAAGCCAGACCTCAAGTTCAGGAAAATTGAACTCAGTCACTTGGCTGAAGTGTCTGATGCCCGGTGATATGTCCTGGGGGATCTGGGACACCTCCCTGGTGCTCCCAGATGTGACCCAGACCTGCAGGAGAGCCGTGGTTCTTCCGGAGCAGCACCCGGAGCACAGGCGGAACACCCCGGAGGGCACCCCGTGCCTGTTTGGGGTTCTGGGGGCACCCACCCTGCTGGGAGTGAATCTGATGCCTTAAGATTCAGCTTTTATATTTTTCAGACCCTGCCCTGCTTTAGTGTGGAACTCTCACACTCCCCACGGGCTGGGAGCTCCTGTTCTCCCATCCTGCTCAGACACAACAAATCCTCTCCAGGCTGCACTCAAGGACACCTCGTTGGCCCAGGCCCCCAAAGATGGAAACGGAGCCTCTAAAAGGGGGGACAGACTTGGGCTCAATTCCATCATCCCCTGAAACCGTCATTGGAGAACGAACCCTGATCTGGGAATGGATCCAAACTGATCAAAGTGCAGCAAACTGGTGCCCCGGGGTCCATCTTGGGTGTGGCCTCTCCCGGAGAGGCTCTGAGTGCCCGAGGTGTCCCTATTGAAGGCCCTGCAATAAATCCCCATTTTATTCTCTTCATCCTGTCTGGCCTCTGTTCTGGGCAGCCTCTGCTCAGGCATCAGGATGATCAGAGTTTTGTTTTTATGCCTTTGAGTGAATTCTGACTCCCACATCCCAGCCTGGTTGGGCAGGGCTGGAAAGCCTGGGCATGGAAAGCAGCCAGGAGAGGGCACGAGGTGCCACCAGAAGGGTGAACCTGGCCGTGGTTTGCTCAGGAGTAGCTCAGCCAGAGCTGAGGTGAAGGGCTGAGAAATCTGGGGCTGTTCAGCCTGGAGAGGAGGAGGTTGTGTGGAGAGCTCAGAGAGCCTGCCAGGATCCGAAGCAGTTGCGTGAAAGCTGGAGGAGAACTCTTCATCAGGAACTGCAGTGATAGGAGAATGGGAAGTGGCTTCAAACTCGAGGAGGGGAAATTTAGGTTAAATACAGAATAAATTCTCTCCTGTGAGGGTGGTGAAGCCCTGGAACAGTTTTCCAGAGGACCTGTGGCTGCCCCATCCCTGGAAATGTCCAAGACCAGGTTGGACAGGGCCTGGAACAACCAGGGACAGTGGAAGGCGTCCCTGCCCATGGCAGGGGGTTGGAATTAATTATCATTAAGGTCCCTCTCAACCCAACCATTCTAATTCTGATTTTTTTTATTTTTTTTTTGCTGCAAACCAAACCCAAGTTCAGTGCTGTTTCTCAAAGAAATCTGGAGCTCTCAATTCTGCCTGTCAGGTACCTGGGTACCTCTCTGCAGCACCTCAATCCTTAAATTATACCTGGGAATGCGGTTTGACCCTTGGCTCCGTGTGTCAAACAGCTCCCGCTTGGTCGTGGAGTAGTTTTAGGTGATTTTTGTGACCTGGGTTGTCATTGCCATGCCTAAATGTGGCCATAATTTGTGCTCCCTTCCTACAAAGGAGGAAATAACTGTTTAAAAAAAAAAAAAAAAAAGGGAGATTTCAAGAGTTTCCTTAATAACAAAAAGTCCAGCTCACGAGGCAGCAATGAGTTATCACCACCTTATTTTCTTTCATTCCTGAAAGGATCTGGAGGGGTTAATAGCATGAGTAAGCTGAGAGTGACTGTCCACTCATTTCTTAGTTTTCCCTATTTAGGTTCAAAAAAAGAAAAAAGAAAAAAAGAAAAAGAAAAAAAAGGCTCTTGCTCAAGGCAGGCAACACAGCTTAACAAACAGGCTTATCTCGAGTGCTCTTTAATAAGAATGTTTATCATTTATTTCTGGAAAATATGCTGAGCCCGGAATGCTGAAAGCTCTCCGTGGTGTTTGACCTGCGTCGTTCAAAGCCGGGCATGGGGGGTGTGTTTGGGGAGGGGATAAAGGTGCTGCTTTTCATTTATGGATGTGTCCATTTAGAGCTTCTGTAGGAAAACGAGTTTCTCCGGAAGGCGATTTATAGCAGCTCAGTTCTGTGTTTAAATAACTGGGATAAATCTCTGGATGTGCTCAAATCCCTCCATCAGTTATAAAAAAGTCATCAAAATCGGGCTTAGAGGAGGTTCTTGGGCTGTGAGGGGTAAATTTGGGTGGCTTGAGACTCTCCCGAAGTGAAGGCCACAGGAATTCCGGTGGGATCTGATCCATTTCTGCCGGAGTGGGGTGGGAGTTGAACAGGCACTGAGCCCCCGAAATGCTGCCCTGTCCCCAGCACAGCCAACCCACCCCCTCTCCAGCCCATCCAGCCAAACTGAGAATTCCAAAGAGGAGCTGTGCTGCTTCCTGCAGCGATGAACCCTTTGCACGAGGACAGAAAAACGGGGAAGGATTTTACAGGGTTCCTCTCAGGAGCAGATTTCCCTGCACACAGCCCATGGAATGTTCCATGGAAGGTGGTTCCAATGTAAGGAACACGGTTTTCCCTATTTCCCTGCAATCTATTCCCTTTTGCATCATGATTCCAACCTCGGAGGATGCAGGACTGTCCAACAGGATCCCAAACTATTGCACTAACGGAGGAAGGAATGGTTGGAATTGGCAAAACCAACAGCAAATTTCTCAGGGCCTTCCAGAGCCGTTGTGAAAAGTCACCCCTTTCCCATGGTGGGTTTTTATTGCTCTGCAGAAAGAAATTGGGTCCCTGTCCTGCTCGGCTGAGGAATGGACTTGTGACAATTAAAGTGGATTTGTTTTATTCACAATTGGGTTGTCACCTCCCACAGAAGCTGTGCAGGGGTTAAATGGTGACAACACAGGTGACTTCTCTTCTCCCAAAGCACACAGCTCCTGTCCTGCAAGAGGAGGGCAAATTCATCTGCTATTTCTCCCCAGCTGAATTATTTCAGCCCGTGATATGAAACACCAGCCCGTCAAGACTCTGGAACAGCAGGAAAAAGCACCCAAACGCAGGTTAAAATTAATGCTTTTTTTTTTTTTTTTAATTTTCATTATAAAGTTAACACATCTATCAAACTTAACTGGTAACAAAAAACAGTTACAAGACATTGCTAATGTGCTGTCAGTAGAAAATAGGGTGAAAGCCAATGAGGTCACAAGCACAACAGCAGAGCAACAACACTGTCCCGACGAGTTATTTTTCCGCAAATATATACTCTTACTAATATATACATTTATTTCATAAAATAAATAATCATAAAAAAAATCATCAGGCTTAACAAAATACTGAGAGGGGAAGGAAAAAAAAAAAAACAAAAAAAAAAACAAACGAACCAAAGGTGACGACTCTACTTTGTACAATAGCTTTGGAATTTCAGGTGGTATCGTACATGCAGTCTGTACAAAGGGGCGAGGGCAGGGGTCACAGACGGCGCTGGAGCTTTGAGGAGGGCGATGCAATCAGGCAGACAGTCTGCGGGAAGGGAAAGCAGCGGCGGAAAAAAAAACCCACTCACAAGAAGGTGCTTGTCCCCGAGTGCCGGACAAGCGCGTTTCATACGCGGGGGAATCCCCCGGGGCGCCGCGGGTTTGTGGTTTACGTCCTCCGCGCTGCTGGTGGGCTCGTCAGAGAGTCCAGAGCTACGGCGGGTCCTGTTTGGGCAGGTTTGGTGCTGGGAGTGTCAGAAAGTGATGCCATAAGGGACTGATCGAGTGGGATGGAGAGGTGAAGGCCGAGCTGGGGACAGGGGCAGTGGGACAACATGGACTACACCAGAGACTGAGGAGAATTTTATCTGTACAGAAGATTTTGGATCGTTTTTCATTGACTTTTGGGAGCCTGACTTATAAAAACTCAGGCCTCCTGTGCTTTCCAAGCGGTAGCAGCGGGTGGCAAGTGTTGGGAAGGAGCTCCGACCCTCAAAACCACGGGGGACACTCAGCTGCTCGCTCAGCCCGTGTCTGTAGCAGACCTGCCTTCGGGATTCTTGGTGGAGTGGAATGAACGGAGAGAAATAAATAAATACTAATAAATAATAAGAAGAGACTTGGAAAAGAAAGGGAAACGGGGAAAGCATCTCCTCACGCTTTCCCTGCTTCCGTGCAGGGCTGTCCGAGACCTCCCGTGGTACTCAGAACGTGTAAGAAAAGAGGGACAGAGGAGGAGATCGTGTGGGAAAGTCCTTGTGGCTGTTGGACCTCGGGAATTTTCTCTGTCTGGATGGTGCTCACCTGAGAGCAGGATTCTGCCTGTGGATGATTTGGTGGGACCTGTCCACTTCCATGATGTTCTCCTTAACAGGAAGAGCAGAGATGCTCCCTTGGAGTCAAATTAGGCAGTAAAGTGGTCTCAAATAATAATTTTTACCAAATACATCCACCTTCTGCTCCCTTTGAGACACTTGCACCTGATTTCTGTCCGTTTAAGCGAGGGGAGAATTGACACCATGAGCAGTTTTCCAGCTTAGAGAATCTAAAAAGGGTTTGGAATCCGGAGTGGGATCCTGCCCATGGATGCAGACACTCGAGGATGTCCACAAGCCAGCGTCTGCATGGGAATCAGACATCTACACACCCATCTCTGATGGAGGAACATCTGCATGGATCTGCCAGATATGCCCTGAGATTTGAGGGAAGCCCATGTTCTTCCAGAGGAGCTTTCAGGAGCCAGTGGGGTACCCTGGAGCATCCCAGATGGCTGCAGACACCTATTTCAATAATTTAGCTCAGCCCTGAATGCTGAGTTTAGGCAAATGGAGCCCATAATTTGGCTGGTATGGGAGTTTAGGCACCGAGCTCACACAGAGATTCCTGCCTTCGAGCATCCCACTTGGCATTCCGAGTCCCACTCCAGGCCTGGGAATCAGCTCCTGGCCTCTTGTTTGCGCCTGAGGAAAATAAATCTCCTCCTCCAAGGTGGAGAAGCACCAAAGACCCCTCTGGAAACCGCAGCAGAGTGGGAGCAGGTGGCTTTTCCAAGCCCGTGGAAGGAGCAGGAATGAGGACCAAACAGCCCTTTCTTGGAATGGAGGGAGAGGAGCTTCCATTTCCCACCAAACCGAAGAATCTGCACCCCACAGCTGTTAACGGAGACCTGGGCTGGGGGGCGAGGAACTGCAGATCAGGAACTCCTGCTGGAGCACACACGGGAGAGCAGGAAACACGAGGATGGAAGGGTTAAGCCGTGAATAAATCAAAATTCAGCCAGATCCCACCACTGCCTCCACTGAGAGAGGGGAAATGTAAAAAAAAAGAAATGCTGCCATGATGAGAAGTCACTACTGAAACAATCAAAATTCAGCTTGGAGGGAGGTAGAAAATAGGAAAATATAGGTATGAAGATGAGATCTCGTCCTGCCCAGCCCACTTCTCTCCCATCATCCAACCCTCTCTCTCAGCTTCTCACCCCAAGAGCTGCTGGAGCACAGGAATGACAGATCCGAGCAAACATTCCCCTCGCTCCCAGCAAAACCATCCCTGCCCAGCAGCCTCGGCCCTGGAGCAGCACTCTGGAGGAGCCAGGAGTTGTTTCCCCGTGGGCAGCGCTGAACCAGGTGCAGTGGCTGATATCTGCAGGGCAGGTGGATTTGCTGCCTTTCACGGCCCCGTTCTCATCTTCCCGAATGGATTTCATTAAAGCATCAAGGGAAGTCTGGAGTGATTTCCATAGGACTGGATCCACAGCTCCCAGCTCCTGCAGAGTGCTCATGCTGCAACCCTGAATATCCCCAACGACAGCAAACACCAGGTTTTCAGCACTAAAACCAAACTTTGAACTAAAAACTAAAAAAAAGTGACCCAAAGCTCAGAGTGTTTGAATTTAAGGATGGGGGTGTGACAAGCAGATGAACACACGTGACAAATGTGACATAATCCATGGACTGAATGCAGTAAAAACACAAAAAATATTGGAGATGAGAGGCAGAAGAGATTATTTTTCTGAGGTTTTCTAGCACAGAAATCCTGCAATGCTCAGCTGAGACGACAGCACTGCAGGGCCGATGTGGTCGCTGCTGACTCGGGGATTGCTGTGCCGTGTTGCACTTTGTGGCGTGGTTGTCTCTGCAATCCCCTCCAAAAATTAAATCCCAGCTGCTTTTCTGGAAGCGATTCCAGAGGCTTCAAAATGCTTTGGAGAAGACTGGCAGTGCTGGGCATGACACTCGGCCGAGAGGGACACACCGGGGTCAAGCAACAGAAAATGTCATGCATTTCCCTCCGCATGTTTTCATTTTCTCTGAGAAAGAGAAGCCCCCAAGTTCTAAAACTAAACCAAACCAAGAAAAAAAAAAAAACCAACAAAAACCAAACCAAACTCCTAAACTTTCCATTTCTTTCATAGAAAGAAAAGAGATGAGGCCAAATTCACCCCTCGCCAGCAACTCCGCTGTGTTTAATCGGTTGGTGTGGAACTGACGGGGCCCGTCTGTTCAGCTAGAGGAGAGCTTGGATAGCAGCACGGGAGAGGATGGAACTGCGGTCCTTTTTTACTTTTATTTTTTTACATCTGTGTCACTTGACTGGGTGACATCTCGTCCCTTTGCCCCGGCCCTGCCAGACACACCCCTGGTACAAACCATCTGCCTGAGGACAAACCTCCTCAGGGGACACTGAGGGGAGGGACACCAGGGATCACGGAGGTGGGCTTGGCCAGCTCCCATCTGTGGGAAATAAATGACATTTTCATTTTGATTATAAACTGGAGCGTTACACCGAGGTGGCAGAGAAGGTTTGACAGAAAACCGTTTCCAGAGAAGTGCCCAATTCAACTGCCCACACAAAGCCATCTCGGGTCATTTTGGACACTCTGACTGCCCAGGTTTTAGATTTGTGTGGGTCCTAGGCCGTTGTAACAACACCTGGACCCCAACAGGACATTGTAGGACACCTAAAATGTCACCGGGTGTTTATATTGAGTAAAATCCCAAGATCCTTCCCTAAGGAAGGTCCTGCTCTTTTCACAGGAGAACCCGAGGCAGGAGGCAGCTCTGGGTGGTGTTTGAACCATCTCCTGTAGGGAAGGATGGCACCTCCCTCATCTTTGACTCAATTTTGTTTCACCAGAATGGTGGAAGCACTGACTGGAGACACCTGCTGTAGGCAGTGGAGTGGGGTCTCACTTTTCCAAAGACTCTTCCCAAATTCGTGTGAGCAGTGGCCCAAGCCCCTTCTCCAAACCGTGGGGTCAGACCCAGGCCCAGCTCCCAGACCCCTCACAGGCTCTTTTCCCTCCTCGGGGACGGGCAGAGTCAGACCCAGCGCTGGGACCCTCGGGGTGACGAACAGAATTCACGCAGGCGTTTTTCATCGACTTTAGTAGCAGCTGCTCAGCCCCTTACATTGCATCATCACAGAGGTGATTAATTACATAACAAACCCAAACGAGCACCCCCAGGCTTCGTTAAAAACCCCTGGGATAACGGGGAAGTCCCCAACCACGGAGCTGGTTCGAGCCCGACCCCAGCGTGGAGTGAAGGAGCACAACTTCCAGCCCATCTCAGCTGAGGATCAGGTTCAGCTTCACCTCCTTGACTCATGCTGGACTTCACGTCATCAGTCTGGACCCATTAACGAGCTCATGCTCTGCTCTGAGCTCAGCAGCTGAAGTCAGAGGTACACCCAGCGAGCACTCAGCCAAACGCAGCCTGGGTACCATCCTCAGTGTAAGGAATCCCCTCCTGGATTTGTTTCTCGCCATTGATCCCAGCAGAAAATCAGATAAATAGCTCCAGATGAAATAAATCCCACTGTTGCAGTCAACATTTGTTCACCTCTAGAGGCAATTGCTCAGCAAATGCCCAGTTTTAGGTTTTTTTTCCCAAAAAGCTTCACCTGCTGGCGATGCTGGGCTGGTTCTGGTGCAAAAGCAGAAACGGTGGCTGTGGATGGGCTGGGGTCGGATTCCAGCTCCCACGCATGGAAACCAAATCCTTCAACCCCTTTCTTCACCGGTGTGGTACAAAAGAAGGAGTTTGAAATGGCTTTGCTTAAAAATCTCCGGGTAACATCAGTTGTGGGTGTGACCCCGATGAAGTCGAAGGATTGAAAGGGCCTTGGCCTGCAATGGTTTGAATTTTCGCTGTCAGGTCACCGTTTATTGACAGAAGTTCCTGGTAGGACGTGTCCGACCTCCCTCACTGTGGCTGCTTGCACTGCATCATTAAATAAATCAGATGTATTTTCCCTTATCCCGTCCTCTCCAATTAATCAAAGTCTTCCACCCCAAACGTGGTTTTCTGCAGAGTTTGCTTTCTTGACAGATTGTGTTTAATGTCGGTTATAGGTGCAATCTCCCCCTGCAGTGGCTTCCTTCCCTATTTCCCACGGTGAGGTTTTCCTTTCCTCCAAGGCTGCATTAAGAAAACCAGTCATGCATTAATCCATTAATTGATCTTTATTTAATTTTTCAGTGATTTATTGCATTCTACCAGCCGGTGCGTAGCCATCGAGGGGGTGCAGTGTTTTCATGCACAGACGTCACAGGTCGGTTTTCTCCCCACGTTTTGCTTTGCTTCTCTTGATCTCCTCCTCTCTCCTTCTCTCTCTCTCCTGCTCTCATTTCACCGCAGCTTTTTTTTATTTTTTTTTTTATTGCAAAGCACTGATAGAAGTGCCTCCATCAATAAGCAAATCTTGCTCGTGCCCTTGGGCACAGCCCTGAGACGAATGGGTGATGCATGAACTGCACCAGCCTAGGAGTAGTCCCAGGAGACGCCGTGACTCAGAGTCAGCCCTCGGAGGCATCATTTCCTCCTGTTTGCTCTCTGATGGGATTAAGCTCTGTTTGTTCCCTTCTCCTTCTTCTGCATTCTCCCTCCTCTGGTTCCTGGGAAAAGGCTGACACGCCGAGAGGAGCGCTCTGATTTCTCCGCACCGATTTCCAGGGGTGAACCCGCCAACAGCCACGATGACATTGCCACGAAATGGGAATTAACTCGTGCCCTGTTTCCCCTCCTGTGCTGAAGAGACAGAATAAACACCAATCCGTTGTCCTTTTTCCAGGTTAGGGACCCAAAAACAGGGGTAAGGCAAAGAGGACACGGGGCAAGTGCATCTGGGGCTGTGACTCCAGGGTTGGTTCACCCCTCATTTATCCCAGTATTGGCCAGGAATGACTCAAGCAGGGCTGCAGTGCTGTAAACACCGAGGTGATGAGCTGAGTTCATGCCTGGTACCCCGAAGAAAGTCCTGATGCCCATGGAGGAGGTGAGACCTGTTCCTGTGAGCTGTGATCCTGATTTGGGACTGGGAGCAGAGCAACACGCAGAGATGGGGAGTCGGGGTGAGCACTGCAAAGCTGGGATTTGGCTCTGTGTCCAAACTCACCCAGACCCTGGGCTGCTTCACGCTCCGTGTTTTGTCCATTTTAACCTGTGCCGCTTTTACAGGTGGGAATGGCTGTAGGAATCAGGCGTGGAACAAAGTTTGGCTCGAGTCTGAGGCTGCTCCAGCTTGTGGGGCGTGGTGGTGACGGTGACGGGTTCACCCTCGTGTAGATCAGTGGGTGACAGTGAGTCCTTCAGATCTGTGTTCCCAACAGAGCTGTGGGCTCAGGCTGCTGCCAGGTGCCTGGGAAGCCTGCAGGAGGTGCAGAGAGCGGATGGACTAAGTGCACTTTCCAGTGTTGGTGACGGAATTCTCCAGCGAGGCGGGAAGGGTGAACACTTCCCCTTTCCATCCTGTCCCTGCAGTGCTGAGGAGATGGATGTCCCCTGCCCAGGTGTGAGGTCCAGCCCCAGGAGACTCCCTGCACTGTGAGTTTCCAAGGAAGACTCCCTGGCTGAGCCCCGTCCCAGGCTGGAGAGCTGGAGCAGCATTCCCGTTTGTGGGATTGTCTCCTCCTCAATGCACACACCGAGTCCTCCTCACTTCACACACAAGACACCGAACTTTTCCGTGCTGTGCACAACACCTGTGTGCCAACGGGGCATGTGCAGGAAGTCATCAGCAGTTTTCTCTCTTTGTCTCCCTCTTCTTTCTCCCTCCTTCCCTCTCTACGGATGTCACGGAATCCTACGTCAAATCTGGCAGAAGCTACTTCACTAAAAAGTTCACACCACGAGCTTGCTCGTACTCCAGCTCTGTCAGATATTTGTAGACTTCTCTGGTTCTGGGGCAAAAGCAAAGAAGTGGTCATGTTCTTTATTAAAATAATCCTTAATTTATCTGCTTTTATTGTTGCTCACGTTGCACAGTCTGGCCGTTCGGGTTTGCAGAGAGATCCCTCACAAAGCTGCTGTCCAGCACAGCCTCTGCCTGGCTGAGGGAAAAGGAGATGCTTAGGAAGATGCAAGTCTTTCAAAGGACACTTAATCACACGAGTCACTTCGGGTGGGTGAGAGCAGAGCAAATCCATGCTTTTGCTAAAGCTCTTCTCTCCAGCTCGGTGTCGTGGGCTGCTGGAAAAAGCCGCTCTCCTGCCGGAGGCATCGGCGTCGGGGCAGAACTTGTGTGACTGCCGGATGTACCTCGGGATAGCCCAGGAGTCATTAGACCTATTCTATCCAACCAGTTTTAGCCTTTTTAAATTTTTTTTTTGTCCAGTTTTTATTCTTTTAATATCAAAAAAAAGCAGACTTCTCTCGCGTCTGTAGGCTCAAAATCCATTTCTCCGCTCGGAGCCCGGCCAAGGGTTTTGCCCGCTTTTATTTGCACGTGTGGACGTCGTAGACTCGTATGCACTCCTGGCAGCGGACGTAGCAGCACCAGTGGAAGATACAGTGGCACTTCTCTTTCCGTTTCTCAGTCCTCGTGTTGTGCCCGCGGCCGCAGCACAAAAGGTCGCAGCCGTCGATCCCGTGGGAGGTGACGTTGCAGATCCTGTCGCGGGTCCCGAAGGAGCCGGTCTCGGGGTTGGGCTCGCAAAAGTTCGGGGAGTTCTCGTAGTAAACCAGGTCCTTCTCGGTCGGGGCCTTGAAGAAGTTGTACTTGGGCCGGAGGGTCTCGACCCAGCCGCGGGACTCGCGGTGTTTCTCCACCACCATTTCCGAGGCGCTGTCGTACTTGTCCTTGAGGTAGTCGCCGATGACCCTGAAGTCCGGCTGGGACCACCAGCACGTCTTCACTTCGCAGCTGCCCGAGAGCCCGTGGCACTTGCACTTGAGGTGCATGAGCTCAATGATGGACTGGAAAACAGAAAAAAGGCAAAGGAGAAGGGAGAAATTAACCCGTAATTAAAACACTTACGACGTTCTGCTACTTAGCTGTGATTTTTTAAAGGATTATGAGCGTTTTCATCGATGTATTTACACTCTTGTGAACAAAAATCCCCTTGTCCCCCAGTCAACGCCCTGCTCACTGCTGGGTCTAAAACACACGAAACTTCTCTATTTACTGTTTTCAGTGCCTGCTTCTGATTCCCAATTCAAATTTAAGGATCTACCAAAAACTTTTACCAAGGAGATTTCAGAGCTTATTAACGTCTGTCTTATCAATATTCATGTGGGAATATTGCAGTGTTGTCACCCAGGAACACAACTCGAACACATCTGCTCAAACAAGGCCTTCATAAATGAAATATGCAGCTTTTCCATGGGAAATTAAAGGAATATTAATTATTTCTAATAAATATTAATAAATACTAATAAATATTAATTAATATCACTTAAAGGAGTATTAAATGTCCTAACAAGCTAGAAGAGAATTCCATCCTTTACATGTGTTTCATGTTTACTTAAGCAAACAAGGTTCAGGCCTTGCTGTGGCTACTTTCAGACACTGAAAAGGAATTTGTTTTTATTTTTAAGCCCAGGGTCATGACTTTTCTAAAATCATTTCAAAGGAAAAAGAAAATAAAAGACCAGGTTTTGATTTGAAAGGTTCAGGCTTCAACACAAAACACTTTCCTGGGATAAACGGGAGGGAGATTATCGATCCCAGCAGTTTGCTATTGGTTTTTTACCTCTTATGAAATGAGTTCAAATGTTTCCAGAGGCCAAGGTGGGAGACAACCTTATGCAACCAGCTCGATAATCTGCATTTTCAGAGTGATCAGCAAATTTCTGGGTACGTGAACAGGCGAGTGCCAGCCTGAGCCCCAGAGATTTGCCATGAATCAGCACCTTGGCGCTCACCAGGTGCTTTCCTGCGTTATTTACGGAGTATCACCAGCCGCAGAGCGGGTTGTAATTAGCCAGGAGAGTCAACCGCAAGAGGTTTGGTTTGTATAATCACGCTGAACTTAATCAAAACTCCTGGCGGGGCGGCAGGGTTGGAGTTCCTACGGGAATTAATGTGAAATATTGCCCGTGCCTCGGGTTTAGCTGGGAACACTCGAGTGGGGAGGCCTGGAAGGGCTGCCCCGGTGAGCACGGAAAACACCAGAGCTTTCTGGAACAGTGGGATTTCAGTTCATGGTGTGACATCTGCTCCCTAATCTCTGACACCTGTAAAATGTCCTAAAATACCTCAGCGTCAAGACTTAGAGTCAAAAGAGCTCTGCAGGCCTGTGACCACAGGGATGTTTGCCCAAAGCCCATTTATTTCCAAGGATTCTCACTTTAAAGCAAATCCCTCCTTTCCACTCTGTACAGTTTCTCCCTCTTTGTCCCGCTACATATCCCAGGAATTGTCACCAGAAATGTCACATCCCTGGGGGCACCTGGGATAATTTAGGCCAGAGCTGGAGGAAACCACATCATTGCTTGTGGCCGTCTCCGCTGCAGACAATTTTGGTTTTCTGGTGGTATTTCCCTTTCAAAAGTTGTATTCCAACAGCTCTGCTGCGGTGTGGGGTGGGATAATTCCACCAGGGATTAATGGAATGCACTTGAGGAGCTCTCCCCTGCCTGTCTGAGGTGTCCCAGCACCGCCACCGTGGTGGCTTTGCTACAGCTCAGGGCACAAAGATCTTCCTGGACATGTGCAAGACCTTCTGCTGAGGGGACAAGGCCACATTAATCTGTTCTCTGTTATCTCGTGGCATAATCCCTGTTAGAAAGGGCTTTGTGGTTCAGTTCCACAAATTATTTCCCACAAATTCTTCCAGCATTTATGGGCCATGCTTGAGATTTAAAAAAAAAAATAAATAAATAAAAAATAATATCTCCCTTTTGGGATTATCCAACCTAGGGAAAAGAACCACTGTGTGTAAAGCAGATTTGGTGCTTTCTTTTCCCTGATATATTTTGTTCCAGGATTGTTTGAAGTATTTTAATCAGGAGGTACCGGAGTCAGATTGTTTCTAATCTTGTTTAAATATTTCCTGGGAAAGAGAACAGGGATGAGAAGATGGGGTTTGGGAAAAGCTCTCCTGCTCCTCTCCTCCCTCAAGGCTGCAGAGAAGGGGAATGGACAATTGCTCTCAAACTCCAGGTGCCCCGTGGCCAATGGAAGGGAACAGGCACAATTAGGGCGTTATTAACGGAGTTATTAACTCCAATCATGGAATCACAGGGTGATTAGGGTTGGAAGGGACCTTAAAAATCATTCTGTTCCAACCACCCTGGCAGGACACCTTCCACTAGACCGGGTTGCTGCAAGCCCTGAACAACCTGGCCTTGAACACTTCCAGGAATGAAATGTCCAAAACTTCTGTGGGCAGATGTCCTCATGAGGAGGGATAAAAACCCATCCTAAACGTGCCTTGATCCATTCTCTGTTAGAGAGCTCTGCACAACTGACCCCAGGGTGGCCGTTTACACCTGGGTGGGTGAATTTAGGTGGAGCTTTCACCGATCAGGCACATCGGCCTATCACAGGACAGGTATTACCATTTTTGGTGTAAAGCTACCCAGATTTAGATCTTTTTAATCCCCTTAATTCCCTCCCACCGTTCTGGATGCCAGGTAAGAAAACAGCAACAGGAAAGGTGAAAGGTGAATGTCCTTACGGTCCTCCCGGCTTCGTTGTTGTGCCTGTTCATGGCGGAGCGAGCGTCGGGCCTGTTCTCCCGGGCGTCGGCGAACTCCCGGCTCACCATGCTCCCAAACTCCACGTCCTCGCTGCAGCCCCCCCACTTCCAGCCCTCTCCGGGGGAGCCCTTGTGGCGCGTGTCACAGCCGCAGATGGTGGCCGAGCCCTCGGCGCAGGATCTGGTCACGGCGAACGCCACCCCGGCGGAGGCGATGGCGTGGACGAAGGCCGACTCCCTGGTGGCTGTGAAAGAGAGAAGTCAGTGAATAAAAGCCAGGGAAGGATGGATTTGATCGGTCCTGTGAGCATCTCCTCTGGAGGGCACGGCAGGAGGCCAGGAAATCCTCCTCTTCCCTGTGGTCTGGCTTGGACCTACTCCAAAGATGTTTTCTTTTGCTAGGAAATGAGCTCCTGTGCAGGCAGGACCGGGCTTGACTCAAGGCCACTGAGGTCAGCCACGAAGTTCTGGCTGGGGTCATCCTCAGGTCTTTGGAGAGGGCCGTGGCTCCACAGAGAGCTGTGCAAACTGGAATTTCGGGGGGCACACGGGATATTCTGTAGGGCACTGTGCAGTCAGTGCAGCTCACAGCCAGACCCTGAACTGTGGGCTTGGCTTCAGACACACAGGATTTGGGTATGTTCCCAAAAAAAAAATGGAAAATGCAGGTTTGCACTTAAAGATTGTGATGCCTCAAGGGCTGGTACAAACGCGAGGCAGCCCCAGCAGCGCAGGGCAAAGGGCATTCCCTTGGGTTCATGGGATCCCAGGGACACAACTCGGCCCAGGGGGGAACAGCCGAGCAGCACCCCCGGGTCCAACGCGGATCCAATTGGATGGAGCTCAGCAATGAGCAGATCGACCTCAAATCCCCAGTGAGAAACGGAACAAATGAGGGAACTGTCCCCCATTCTAATGACCCCCCCAAGGGAGACTCCAGCCCAGCTGAACAAACCTGTTGCAGAGAGGAGGCTCCGGGCAAGGCTGGAGCCTCTGCTTTGGAGACACTCGGGATGTTCCGTCTGCTCCCCTCAGAGAAGCCCCAAGCTGAGCTCAATCTCAGCCTCCAAGGGTTCTCCACATGTAGGGCTGAGGGACAGGGAGTGTTTGTGAAGGGTACAGGGAAAGGGAAAGGGGATAAAAATGTATAAAAGGGGTATGAAAAGACAAAAAAACCATCAGGCATCAATAGTCTCACTCTTGGTGGTGGGACCAGCTCCAGGTAAAGCTCCTCTTTCAAGCCTGGGAGAGGTGCTGGTGGCTGGGAGGCAGGAAAATGCCGGGATGGTCACATCCTCAACCCTCAGGATGGACACCAAACATTGTCCCCACTCTCCATCCTTTTTTTTCCAAGGCTGTGACCCTCACTCAGTGACAGTGTCCAAGGTGCCTCTTGCAGCTGCCCCAGGTTTTCCTCACTCGCCTGATTAAAGTCCCTGCCAAGGGGACTGGAAATGAGCTTTCCTTTCCTGCCCACTGCCCCAGGCCGGAGGGTGGGATCAGCCAGAAGATCTCATGGTTAAGGACTGAGGAGCTTTAGCCTTCGTGGAGACTTCCATCCCAGGAAGAGCTGGGCAGGGAAGGGGAGCAGGGAAGGCCTTTCTGGATTCCAGTGCTTTTTCCACACTGTGCCAAAATGAAAACCAAACTTTTCAAACTGCTTCGCAAGCGGGGAATACCCCGAGACAGCAGCTTTTCCTTCCCTTCTCCCTCGCAGTTTTGGTTTCTTCACTGGCCAGAAGTGACCCTGCAGTTCAGCACCACACCTCAGGAAACACCACTGCTTTTTGGCGGCAGTAAAATGGGATTTTTACCGTGAACGGGGCTGTTCTCCAACCCTTGAGGCAATTCTAAGCGGACACAACCATTCTGATAACTGCCCTCTCTTAACCTCTTGTATTATTCCCCACACACCTCGAGCTTATAGATCAGTTATCCAGGAAATTGTGTTGTTCCTGACACTTTTCCATAGGGAAATTGAAATATTAATGGATCCATAAAGACACAAGTTCCCGTTTCCAGGTGATGCAGCTTCACCAACTTCTACTGAGCTTTGCATCAGCTGACTGCTCAAAAACCTCCCCTGCACCGCATTTTGCTGATCTGAGCTTTCCCTGGACATTTGGGCTTGATCTTCGCCTTCCAGATGCTCCCAGGCTTCGCTAATGTGAGGAGAGTTTAATGCACCAAGCCCAAAAAGCCAACACATTTTCGGGGAGCAATCAAAACCATGCAGCAGCCCCGGCTGGATGGGAGGCTTGAGCAAGAGCTCAAGCTCTGCTTCGGGAAGGCAACCAAACACAACACTATGCAAATCCAACAACGTGCACGAACTCACAGGCTGGAGGGATGAGCAATGTCCTGGAACGTGTTTGTCAGGCCACTCGGGGAGGTTATTAAGTCACTGAGGGCTACAACCAAAAAAAAAAACCTGGAAAATGTAGGAACCCTCAGGTCGCCAGAGTGATTTTGAAAAATCCTTGTTCAGCATCTGTCCAGCCTGGAGGATCCCAGCGTCCTGCGAGTGATGACCACGCAGTTCTCGACTGGGAGAGCTCAGCTCAGCATGAACGGGAGAATCCCATTCTGAAATGACTGGGACTCTGCATCTTGAGCTTGTCTAAGTCCAGGAGGGATCCAGAAACCAAATTTTGGGGGTGGAGAGCTTCGTGTGAGGTCTCCAAGGACATTTTTGACCAGCCCTAGAGTCTCTGAAATATAAAGGCTTTTCACAAGAATTTTCCCTAATATTCAACCTAAATATCCAAATTCCCTATTGTCCAATCCTTGACACAACCTGAGGCCGTTCCCTGTGCTCCTGTCCCTGTTTCCTGGGAGCAGAGCCCGACCCCCCCGGCTGTCCCCTCCTGTCAGGGAGTTGTGCAGAGCCAGAAGGGCCCCCTGAGCTTCCTTTGCTCCAGGCTGAGCCCCTTTCCAGCCCCCTCAGGATTCTCCAGCCCCTTCCCAGCTCCGTTCCCTTCCCTGGACATCTCCAGCCCCTCAATGTCTTTCTGGTCATGAGGAGCCCAAACATGGACACAGAATTCGAGGTGTCCCAGCAGTGCCAGCACAGGGGGACAATCACTGTCCTGGCTCAAGCCAGGTTGCTCAGAATGCNAAATTGGGATCTGCTCCCAGGGAACAGCAACAGGAGGAGAGGGAACGGCCTCACGTTGTGTCAAGGATTGGATATTCAGGAAATTTGGATATTTGGGTTGGATATTAGGGAAAATTTCTTCACTGAAAGGGTTGCCAGGCATTGGACCAGGCTGCCCAGGGCAGTGCTGGAGTCACCTGGAGGGATTTAAAAGGATGTGGCACTCAGGAACAGGGGTTTCCAGTGGACGTGGCAGCGCTGGGTTCATGTTTGGCCTCAACGACTTTGTTGGTTTTTCCAGCCTTAAGGATTCTACGATCCAAGGATTCTGTCCAGCTGCAGAGCTCACCAAACCCCGGGGAGCTTCAGACAGCACAGTCTGGAGAATTCCTGCATTTTCCAGGACTTGGCCACAGCCGAACAAGCAGCTCCAGGCAGACAGTTTTGTTTGTAGAGGCCAAACCCGAAATCTCAGCTCCTTCCCCTAAACTCCCCGCTGTTTTTAGGCCTTGTCGAAAGCCGGGAAGGTGTTTTTGGGATTTGCCTGAAGAAGCACCAATTACACCCAACTCTCCTCTTCCCAGAGAGCGCTCAGAGCGCCTTTTACAGCCGGGCTAGGACGCAATCCCTCCCCTGCTTTTGAAATGCAGCCGCCACTGAGGAGCACACAACAGGAAGCGAATCGCGCTGTATCTGATCGTAACTACCTGGGGAATGCAGGCGGGCAGGGCACGGGAGCTGCGATCTGGCCCCGGGGCCACAGCGGGGTGAGGAGTTTGTCTCTTGAGAAAGTCGCGGCGCGATCTCTCCTTTAATGACTCCGCGCAATTAGGGCACCGGGTTTACATCTCCTACCCCTAAACTTAAGGCACCGGGTTCAACACTGACGCAGATGGAGCGGTGCCACGGCCGTGAATCACGTCCTGCCACCACCTGCCGAGCCTGGGGACCGTCCCTGCCATTGCCAAACATCCCCGAGCCCGGCGGGCTCCGCGCAGCTCCCCGCGCTGTAGCCCCGAGGCTCCAGGGGTGGCTGCAGGAATGGAGAAGGAGCTCACGGAGCCCGAGATAAGCAGCAGGAAAGCATGCACTTGTAATGGAAATGAGGGGTTATTAAGGTGCCATATAAAAATGCAGGAGATTCGGCGGAGATAGCGGGGGGGTGTTTGTCGGGCCGCCTCATTCCTCGCTGGGTGGCTCTGGGAGCAGGGGACGTGCGGCTCCTTGGGGCTGGGACAGAGCTTCTGGGAAGCCACCTGGCAGCAGGAGGTGAGCAGGGACCAATATCTCACGGGGATGGTGCCTTGGGAGCATTTTAACCACTTAATTTTCGGTGCAGCCCAAAGTCGCCCAAGCTCTGCTTTCAGCTTGTTTAATTCCTGCCTGCTCCCGAGTTTCCCCGCAGAGCCTGGATGGCTGGGGCTTCCCCAGAATCCCCTCTCCATTCTGGAGGGATGGAATATCAGTGAAAAAAGTGCTGAGACTGACAGAGGCCCTAAAGCAGAAGTCTCCAAGTCGCTGGTCCCTTCTGGGAAGTGTTTTCTCAGAAAGCCCTGACTGAAATCTGAGATACTGAACATCCCCTGAGTATCCTGTGCAGAACCTCTCTGGCCACTTGTCCCGGCAGCAAACCCAACCTGAGATGCAAAAACACGTGGCCGAGCAGTTTCATTTCGATAATCCAGAGGTTTGGGGATGATGTGGTGTAAGATTCGCTTTCCTGCCGTGACAGGGCTTTTCTGTGTGACTTTGGGCAAATCTTTTACTCACTGTCTGCGCTTCTGCTTCCTTATCTGTGCACCTGAGGACAATCGGGAGCCTGCAATGCTAAACTCGGTGATGTCTTCAGAATTGTGGAGCTGGAGCTGAGCAGAGGGCTCTCAGAGTGAGGGGTGAGGAAGGCAAGTGAATGACTGAACAAACATCTCCGCTGTCCAGCGCACAAAACCTGCCCTCGTGGGTTCTTCCGCCCAGACAGTGACTTGTTCTCCCCGAGTCTTTCCCTGAGTGACGAAATGATTAACCCCAGCTCAGGCAGATATCCCAGATATGTGGGAAGATGGGCTGTGGTGATGCAGTAGGACGAATATAATGGTTTATTTTGCTCTTAAAAACCCCTTTTTACCACATCTGTGCCATAACACCGAGCCCTGATGTCCCCATTCCCAACACTCTAAATCTTTCCTTTTTGAAATATAATTCTTGGAGTGAAGCACTGATTTAGTGCCTTTTAGGCTTGGAAAAGTTATAAACAACATGGAAATTGTCCCAGACAGTGAAGAATTCCCAGCCATCACGAGCAGGTCTGCTCTTGAGGAGAGGATCCTGCTCCTGGATCCACAATTGGAATGGTGCAGCTGTGAGCCCTGAATTTCTGACCCCACAGACCTCTGGATTGCTCTTGGGAGCTAAAAATGGGCTGAAATAGAGGAAATGGAATATCTGGTTAGCAGGAGTGTGGGGAGGAGCCGTGCTGGCTTCTCTGAGCTTCGTTCTTCAAAGCTAAAAGTCTTCAGAGAGGTCCCTCTTGCTCCAGCTGCTCGAGACACCCATCTTTGAGGGCTGGAAGGTGTAAAAAGCTTTCCAACATTTTTCTGGCGGGGCAGAGTCCCTAAGCACACGAGGGAGTGTGAGAAAGGGTTTCAGGTCCCTCCTTGGCTCCAGGGGATATAAACGCACAGCTGTCAGTTAGGATTTGCACAACAGCTGACAACAGACACTGCGCCGACTCTGGATTAAAAGGGAAAAAACCCGACCAAATAAACCCCCAAGAGCCAAGGAACTGGAAATAAAACCGGGGACAACGCGGTGATTCTGGTATCTGGAGCAGCACAACCCAGCTTTTTACACTGCTGGGTGTGAACAGCTCAGTTTTCCCTGGTTCCGTGGTCCTTCCTGCACCTTTGGGGATTGGAAGGAGTTGTCTAAAGGAGAAAGGTGAGGAATTCATGAAGAGTTTTGGAAGCCCAGCCTTTGACTGAGGTGATTTTGGGTTTTGAGTGCAGAGTGAAGATCACCACGCAGCTGCTCTCAGCACTGTGCCCTCCTCCTGGAATCCATCCACCATCCCTGGCTGTGGGAGCAGAGCTGTGCCATTCCCTTGAGGTGAACATTTCCATGGAGACAAACCAGAAGGGCTCACACAAAACTCACGCTGCACCGCTTTGGGTGCAAAAGAATCATCCCAGAACAGGTTAACACCACATGAGCCCGCTCGGTTGTTAAGCAGCTGGTGGCCCCTGGAGAAGGAGTTTCCTGAGGGAGCCTCAGCTGCTTTTGGAGCAGCAGGAGTGAAATCCAGCGGGACCACTGAGTCAGAGCTGCCAGGATTTGCAGGAGCACATGGAGGCATTGCTGCTGGTTTATACCGACACAAACGGCGCTGAAATCCACGGGCAGGAGCAGCAGCGCAGCCCAGCCTGCCCCAGATTCCAGCCGAGGACACTCCAGGCCCTCAGCCCAGCTGGGCTCTGCTGAACTTGCTGACCAGCAGATCCCTGAAGGCCAAAAACTGCAAATTCGGGACATGGGGGATGATGTCCCCACTTTACGACGCTCTTTGGGGGCTTAGAAGAAAGCTGGGGATGGATTTCACCATAGGGGGTGTTGAGCTGAAATGGGGTAATGGTTTTAAACTGAAAGGATGTGGATCCACACATAAGGAAGAAGTTTTTTATGATGAGAGTGGAACCTGGAACAGGTTGTCCAAAGAGGTGGTGGATGCCCCATCCCTGGAAACAGCTGAGGTGAATTTAGGTGGAGTTTTGAGCAACCAGATCACTGGGAAGGTGTCCCTGTTCACTGCAAGGGAGTTGGACCAGAAGAATTTTAAATTTAAATTAAAATTCTTCCAATCTAAACCATTCTAAGCAATGATCGTTCACATTTTCACAGGACATATTTCTCCTCAGGGAAAAGAGTGAAGGTGGGTGGGAAAAAAATTGTTAAAAAACTTGTTAAAAGCCTTTTTTTCTGTTTGAACGATCCCAAAGCAGGAAATTGTTTGCCAATCAGAACTATTAAATATCGGCCCAGCACCAGGGGAACAGGGCACTCCTTGGCACACGGCAGCTGACAGATCCATCCACGCTGCACCGACAGTGCCGCAGGGGAACAGGAGTCGTTCCCATTNTCCTTGGCACACGGCAGCTGACAGTGCTGCAGGGGAACAAGAATCACTCTCATCGCAGGGGAGGAGGAGAAAGAGGAGGAGAAGGAGGAGAAGAAGAGGAAGAAGAGGATCACAGGGGTGTCACAGCTCCTGGGAGCCTGACATCGCTCATGGGGAAAATACTGGGAATGTTGGAAACCAAATATTGGCTCTGGCAGCCTCGGAGGCAGGCGAGCTTCAGTTTCCCCACATTCCTCTTGACAGCAGCAAGAGAAGATCCCCTCTCAGATAAAACAACTGAAAGGTTTTGCACGAGCCTGGCTGAGCCTCAAGCTTCCCTCAGCTTCCCTCCGGAGAGGTCCCTGTTCCCAGTGCTCCCATTCCCTCCATCCTCACCCTCTGCGGGGTGTTGGTCTCCTGCAGCACCTCAGACCTGGCACCTCCTGCCTTTACTCCTTAAAATGGGTCCTTGTCCCACACTTGCTGTTTCCAAAATACCCTTTCCACCCGTTCGGATGGAAATTGTGGCCTTGGACGTGCTCAGGACAAGGATTGTAAAAGGAGGGGACAAGCCAGGCTTCCTGCTGGGAGGGAAGCTCATTCCCAGATTCATCCTGGTTATGTTAGAAAATGCTTTCCAAACTGGAAACGTTAGGAAGAGATCCGGAGATCCCGAGATCTTTAAAACTTTTCTTTCCTTGGTGTCACTCCCAAACCCAAACCACCGAGCACAAAGTGCCCCGACCCCGATTTTCTGCTCAGCATCGGTCAGGGAGCCCCTGTGGTTGCTGGGAGAAGATTCCAGAAGCTCCGAGCCTGGTGACTGCCTCACCCAGTGGGATGTGCTGCTCAAAGGGCCTCTCTGGACATGGGTAACTCCAAAACTCTGCCTCAGTTTCCCCATTTGCAAAGGAACGGACAGAAAGCTCAACTTCAACTCTCCAGCCTGAGTTTTGGGCAGCCTTTGAGCCCTCAGAATTCCAGAGGAGAGGGGAAAAGAGAGGAATTTTCTCCTCAGCCAGGGCTGCACGATGCCTTATTGCCCTGGGAGTGATGTTTATTCTGGATAATCCTTATCCACGGGGCCTTCCAGGAGAACCTCAGGACCTCGATCACCCCAAAGGGGTGGGACTAGAGGACCTTAAAAGTCCCTTCCAACCCAAACTATTCCCTGATTGTATCACATGGGGACTTTCTAGCCAGCGCCTCATCGGTGCTTATCATCCTTGCAAGTCCTGGCAGCAGCTCCAGGACGTTCCAGAGCAGCTCCGCGTTGCACAAAGATGTGTCCGGGGTTACGTAAATCCCATCAATCTTATCCTGAAGACCTTGATTACCCGGGAACCTTGGAACGGGAGCAGTGCCCAAATGGCTGCAGGATCACCAATCCCACTCTTTGCAAGGCTGGAATCAGGGAATTACAGAATCGCAGAATGGTTTGGATGGGAAGGGACCTTGAGATGGTCTCACTCCACCCCCCTGCCATGGGCAGGGACACCTCGCACTATCCCAGGTTGCTCAGAGCCCCATCCAGCCCAGCTTTGAACACTCCCGGCAATGGGGAATCCACAAATCCAGTCTCACTCAGCTCTACAGGCTGACCTGAGTGATCTGGAGCCACTCCCAGCGAAACCCCAGCTCCTGCTGCCCCAGCCTGGTGTGCAGGATTGTGTCAGATCCCAGCATTCCCACGTGGGTTTATCCCCAAATCCAGGGAAGCCCACTCTGCCAGAACAGCCGTCCTTGGGGGCTGCAGGAAACTGAGGATTTCCCTGGAATGGGGTGAGGGTGGCTCCAGGAGCTGCTGCAGCTCTGGGAGAAATGCAGCACCCACAGCCCAGCAGGTGATGCCAACCAGGAGCTGTCCCAGGGCTCTGTGTGACACCACAGCCTGTCCCCTTTGTCACAGGGAGCCCCTTCAGCTCCGTGCCCGGCTGATTCCGCACAGTTGCCCATCAAAATCCAGCTCCGGGGTTTGCTTGGCTTTTTTAAATTCATTTAAAAATCAGGCCCCTAAATGCAAAGATTTATGCAAATGCAGAATAACAAGGAGTTAACCACACTTTTGCATATCTGAAAGGAAAGGTTAGGTTTGGGTCCCATCTGTGTTTTGAACGGAGTTCTGATTGAGTTCTTGTTTCCTCTGAACCAGCTGTGCTAGTGTCAACACATCCCCGGGAAGATGAAAGGCCCCAAAAAGACATTTGATCAGATTAGCTGTGATTCAGCTCATTGGAGGGAAATTATTAAATGGGCAATTCCTGCCAGGGAACATGAAGGCAATACAGATAAGAGGGAAGGTTGGATTAGCGCAGCCTGTAAAATCCTGAAGGCCAACTTTCCCTAAAACACCTGAATGATATTTTTTTCCTTCTAATTTTTATTTCTTTTCACTTTCTCTCTGTTGGTTGCTC
>VYZT01058685.1:0-11004 GCA_013400735.1 Pomatostomus ruficeps | reverse complement strand
CCAAACCTCTCAGGCTCTGCTGGAACAGGTAGATCCAGGTTGCCAGACGCCAGAGCAGCCTCGTGCCCTGGGAGTGAGGCCGCTGTTCCCCGTTGCCCGCGGAGCCGAGGGTGGGCTGGAGGTTGGAATGCTCTCATTAATTAATTAGCGCCTGTCAAAACAACCCCAGGTGATCTCGCAGGTAGCCAGACCCCCTCGATAGGCAAATCAGCAGGACGGTCTGGTATCAGCAGCCCGGCTCTGATACCCGCGGAGCGAACAGCCCCTTATCTGCCTCTCCATCGCGCTATCTCCCTGCCGATCTCATCATTTCCATGTACGACTCCCAGCCTACCCCGCTTCGTGGGTTATCTGTCAGCTTGGTCATGTGTGAAACACTCGGGCGGCGCCTGATCCTCCCCGTCCTGCTCCCGCCATCCCATAAATGCCTCCTTGTGAATATTCCATCGTCCTGGTCCTCTCGATCCGCCCCGAGTCCCCCCAACAGCCCAGGTCCCTGGACAAAAGGGAGCTGCGTGCCAGTCCGGGGTGATTAGCAGGGATACAGGGCGCTCATTGTGGCGGGACAGAGCCCTTAATGAAAGGGGAAGGCGGAAAAGGAGCGGGGAAGGACTGGGGTGAAATTCTCCGGGGCGCCTTCCAGGTTAAAAGATCATCGGGGACCCTCCTGGCCTTGGAAAAAAAACAAAACCATAAAAGCAAAAAAAAACCCAAAGAAGGTAAATCCCAAAGACCGCTACACAAAACAGCCCCAATGGTCAGTAGGATACAGGGAAGCCAAAAAAAAAAATTTAAAAAATTAAAAAAAAAGAGGGAATATAATTGTATTCTGTTATCAGAAGCAACATGGCCGAACAAAAGGATCGCCTTCGCCCACCTGAGAATGGAATGCGAGGCTCCATTTCGCTGCTCTGATCGTATTTGACAGCCCCCCTCGAGACTGCCTGGTTGGTATGGCAAATCGTCCTTATTACCTGCTGGGGTGAATGAATCCCCCTTTGTGCTGGCACTGTCACGCCGCATTAGGCTGACAATGGCCCGAGATATTTTATATGAAATTTGCCCTCACTTGTGATTAGCCAGCACCAACTAAGTCATAGCAACCTAGAACTATGCATTGGCCGGGCCCCGTTGTCGGCCGAAAGGGAAATCCCTATTCAAATGGTTTAATAAAACAATCTAAAGGGCGTGTGAATCGTGAAAAGCATTTTCACTTTTCTCTTTAGCTTAATCTCATGGTCGCTGGGATATTGTGCTCCGAGCAGACCCCAGCAGGGTGTGGGCTAAGGTCCCCCATCAACTTCTTTTACAGCCTCCTTTTCTGCGAGTTAATGATATACCGGTGTGATTGCCTCCCGCAGCAAGAAGAAACACGCATTTGATGAAAAGGATGGACCTCCTAACACATCCTAAATGGCAACAATTTCTCATCCAAAGGTCACAGGTCATAACCTGGATTTTGAATCACCACCCAGATCTTTTTCAAAGCCCTGCTAAAGCCGGGGGGATTCGGCGAGGCCGTTTTACACACAGACACACACACACAGACCCCGCGTTATCTCCCGAGGTTCCTGCTCCGCTTGAGTCCTGAGCTTAGCGCTTGGAAACAATCGGATTTTTCCCTGGTTTGGGGCTACGCTGTGCTGCCTTTCACATCCTCTCAGCCCCAGGGAGAGGTGGGCAATGCAGGGATGTGCAGCCCCTGAGGGTCACTCGGAGCTCAGCAGCACTTGGGGTACAAAGAACACCCTCGCTCAAATCAGCAGCTGCCCGCTCACCCCAAACCTGTCGCACTCCCGGCCCCAAACATCACCTCCAGCAGGGCTTCGAGGCCTCAAAACCCTCCCCACTGGCTTGAAGGTGTGGAAAAGCTCCCCCAGTGCTGCCCCCTCGATAAACGAGGTCTCCCGCACACGGGTGAGGTGCAGCCGCAGAGATCTGGCAGCGCAGTGGGCTGGGAGGAGGGAGAAGGAGAAGCGCAGGGTTCCCCTTTTGCATTTTTGCTGCACTTCCTTGCTCGGGATGGGAGGATGCTCAGTCCCTGCGAGGCTCCTGCTCATCGGAGCTTTTACCTAAGTGGGGGAAAGCTTTGCCTCTGCAAGGCGAGGCTGGAAATCCCCAGCTCCCTCACGAACCTCCCGCAGTCTCCGAGCACAAACCAAAGTGAAGGGAAAAGCAGCTCAGGAACCTCTTTAGTTCTCCCCACTTTTCTTTCCTCTGCTTTATTCCCCTCACAGACCCTTGAGCCTATTGGGGCGTTCATCTCCTGCTTGAACATCAATAATTTCCCTCGAGTTTTTCCCGCTGGAGCTCAGCAGGAGGAGTGGGGCTGCACAGGCTCTCGGCCTCCAAAATCCACGTTAACCTCTCCCAAAAGGTGCTCGCGGGAGCTGTGCTTCCACTGCAGCTCCCCGCGTAATTGCCAGCTCTCTGGGGCAAGGAACGATGCTGTTATTAAGTGCTTGTACACTATTTAGCACAATGGGGCCCTGATCTCTGCTTGGGGCCTTGCAGTCTACTGTAATACAAATAATTAACCATAATAGAGCTGGGAAAATATCTTCATAAAACCAGGGAATCAATTTGAGGCAATTAAGCAATTTTTCGGCTTGCAGGAGTTTTTTTTTTTGCTTCGCAGGCTCCATTTGGAGAAGGGAGGGGGGGTCTGGGTGCTGGAGGAGCTGCTCACCTCCCTGCAGCAGGCTTGGGCAATCTGGTTGGGTTTTTTTGTTTTGTTTTTTTTTTTTCTGTGGGTTTCAGTTTCACCCAGTTGGGGAAGCAGAAAAATTTGGTGCAGCTCCCACAGCATAAAAGCCACTTTTTATAAATAGCCGGTGAGAGGAAGCATGGTTTGGAGGCTGGGCCTGTGGTTCCTCAGGGAGAAGAAGGGGCTCAGTCCCAAAAACCAGGATTTTCAAACAGCTCCTCTAACCCAGCTGTGGGGATGCAGCCCCAGAACCCTGTCAGGGTCCTTGGCAGGAACATTTATCACGGAACCATGGAATCACAGAGTGATTGGGTTGGAAGGAACCTCAAAAATCTGTTTTCAACCCTCTGCCATGGGCAGGGACACGTTCCACTGTCCCAGGGTGCTCCAAGCCTCATCCAGCCTGGCCTTGGACACTGCCAGGGATCCAGGGGCAGCCCCAGCTTCTCTGGGAATTCTATCCCAGGGCTTCCTCTCCCTCCCAGCCAGGAATTCCTTCCCAAAATCCCACCCAACCCTGTCCTCTTCACTTTAAAGCCGTTCCCCCCATCCCTTCACCACACGCTCTTGCACCAGGACCGTGTCCTGAGGCAATCCCTTCAATCCTTCCATCCTAAGGAGACACAATCAGAACAAGCAGAGCAGAAAAAGTGCAAAAAAAATAAATTTCCTCCTCACACTGTTGTGCACTGCCAGCGTGGCTGAGAAAAGTCTGCGAGCTGGTGATGAGCCTGGTGCTGGTCCCAGAAATGGAGAAATGAATCCTGGTGCTTAAAAATGGAAGGAAATTATCCTGACCACGATTTTAAAGAAGACCTCGCCCCTTCCTGCATCATGTCCTAATAATGTTTCATTTCAGCCACCACGAGGAGTCAGCCTGTCAGCCTGTTGGGCTGAAAATCTCATTGGTTGGGTTTGGGAAGCTGAGCAAAAATGTGGAAAGTGAATGAAAACACGGCTGGGAGACCTCCTGGGAATCTGTCACACCCAGGGTAAGACAAGGACCTCATGTTCTTGGTGAATATAAATAAGAATTTCCACAGAAGTGAGACCCGTGGAAGTTCTCCATTGGCTTCGCTCTCAAATCATAGAAAGGGGTTAAATAATAATAATAATAACAATATCAACATTAAATTAGCCAGGACTCCTATCTGCTTGTGATTTAAAACTGTGACACTCTCACCGTGCCCTCACCAACGTGAGTGACCTTAAAATAAACCCAAAAAAATGCAATAACCTGCTGGAGAAGCAGAGGGTACCAAACACCTCCAGATCATTTTCTCAGCCTGTCACGATTTGTGTTCACCAGACAAGCCAATTTTATTCACCTGATGCTTTCCTTGTTTCCCCAGGTGTTTTTAAGCTCCAGTAATGCCCATCTCTACCCAGAGAGGTGCCCTGTGCCACACTCTGGTCAGGCCTCGTGGCCAGCGGAGCTGGAAGTGTCCAGGAATCCTCTCTCCTCTGGAGATGTTCTCTTCCAGCCTGAACTGCACGTGGATTTTGCCCTCCCAGGCAAGGAAAGTGATGGGGACCCTGAATGTGAACAACCTGAGTGCGGGGATTGGAGTTTCTCTGAAGGGACAGGGGCAGCGCTTCGATCTCTGGGTTCGCCCATTTTAAGCCAGATGACAGCAGATCTTTGAGGAAGCCTTCCCTTCCTCAGGCCGTGTGCCACTGCAGTCCATTTTCTTCCTTTTTTTCACGCTGTGAGGATTTTCCAGAGCTTTGCCAACCCGATTGCACGAAAACTCGCAATTCCAACTTTGGCTTCTCATTCTTGCTGCTGTCAATTCACCAAACTCCTGCTTGCTCTTGTATCAGCCCTGCCTTCACATTTGAGGACTGGACACGGTGTTATTCCTGATTTGGCATCTGATTTTCTGCTAGAGGTTCCTGAGGAGCATCCCCACCCTCCAGCTCTGCGTGTGCGCTCTCCAGAGCTGCTGGGAACAACCCAAGGCTCCTTCTCCGGAATATTGACTCAGAGAGGAGCAGAGGCGATGCCCTGTTCTGCTTACGCTGATTTTGGTGACTCTCGTGGGTGGGAAAGGCACTTCCCAAACTGCTGCAGGAACCCAGCACCTCGTGGATTCACTGGCAGCGCGCTTCGCTTTCATCCCTGCCTGTCTTAAAGCAACGAAATCAAAGCTCCGCATCCCGCGCTCCCTCGGGATGGGATTCGCTGACGATTCCTCTCTCGCTGTTAAATGTGAGCTCCCTCGGTGGCAGCTCTGCCGCTGCCCTGTGTGATGAGTGGGGGGTAGATGACATGTGAAGTGCAAAGAAACTAAAAAAACTGAAAAAAAAAAAAAAAGAACAACCGAGCAGCCTTCGGAAATATCTATGCAAATCAGTCACTGAATAAATCGAGTCGAGTAAAAATATAGATCTTGGCCATCAGCAGAAAAGCACGTGGCCTGATTCTCCTCTTGGCCCTGTGCAAATCAGAAAAACTTTTACCTAATTCAGTAGAAGTGGCAGAAAACCCAATTAGGGGTGCATCTTGGTATTAAAATACTCTTTTTTCCTACAAAAACCTCATTTTGTTTATGATGACTTTTGATTTTGCACGAGTATCCGAGTACACCGGCAGGCTCAGAAACCCTTAAAATCGCAGCTCTCAGGCTTGGACCTCGCAGGATCCACTCTGCCCCTGGCAGATGTTTGTCTAACCTGTTCTCCAGAACCTCCCAGGTCGGAGCGTCCCCGGGTGATCCCTGCTCGCGTTTCGCTGCCCTCACCGTTACTCCGCGCTCCCCTGGCCATGATGGAAGTGGAATGGAGGAGAATTTGTCACATCAGCCTGGGTGAAGCAGGACGGGGTGAGAGCGACAGGAAGGGGAGAGCAGAGCTGAGGAGTTGTGTAACACATCGAGGAGGCAGAGCTGAGAACGGAGCTGGGGTCCCTGGAGTTATTCCTGCGTAAGCGAGGGAGTCCTGAATTCCCAATCCCGCTGGGAACCTCGCCTTTCTCCTGGCCTTTTTTTAATAGGTTGCCTCTCCGTGCTGGCTTCCATCTCTCATGCTAATTTCCCTTCCCTCCCAGCATCCCGCATGTGCCCCGGGAGGGAGAGGCTGCTGTGACACACGCGGTCCCCGCCTGGATCGTCCCTCGGCTCCCGCGTGAATGACGCCCCTGCTATTTGTCCAACCATTCCCACCGATGCACGTTTAATATGGAAAAAGTTAATTAAAGCCTTATTCATAAAAAAAATATCGGGGCCAATTTAATATTTTTTTTATAAATACCCCCAGGGAATATTTCAATTAGGGACTAAATGCCAGAAAACACTGTCGGATTCACCTCCCTCCTAAATCCCCAGCTCTAATCAAAGCATCAGGTTTTGATATTATGAAGGAAAAGCCACTAAAACCACAACACCATTTAGAGGAATTCGCTCTGCAGGTGCAGAGATCAAGCCTGAGAGAAGCTGAGAGCTTCCAGCTCTCGGTGGAAACCAGGGGAAGTTACTCTGAGGAGACACCAATTCCGTGCCCGGAGCTCCTTCCCGAGTGGATTTCTGCTCCTGCCGTGATTGGAGAACCTGCTGAATCTTCCTAATCAGTTTGGTCCTGCAACCTTTAATCATGCAAATAGTTCACATCAGAGCAGCTCCAGACTTGCCAGCAAAGGCCTTGCAGGACTGAAATTGGGATTTGTCCTGGCACAACAAAGCTGCTGCCGGCTCCAGGCAGGGAAATGCATCCCCACAAACAGATGCTGCTCCCGGGTTAGCTGGGAGGAGGAAAACCACCGGAGCTTGTAAATCACAAGGCCCAGCAATTCTCCTTAGTGGACAGTATCATTCAGGATCTCGGTGGATTTATTGGGGTTTCATGGAATCCCAGAATGCAGGAATGGTTTGGGTTGGAAGGGATCTTAAAGATCATCCAGTGCCACCCCTGTCATGGGCAGGGACACCTCCCACTGTCCCAGGGTGCTCCAAGCCCCGTCCAGCCTGGCCTTGGGCACTGCCAGGGATCCAGGGGCAGCCACAGCTTCTCTGGGCACCCTGTGCCAGGGCCTCCCCTCTCTCCCAGGGAACAATTTTTTCCCAATATCCCATCTCACCCTATTTCCCTTCAGCTTAAAGCCACTGTCGGTTACCCTGTGAATGTCCCATCCCCTGTAGGTGACCCTAGAACCAGGTGGCAAAACCACCAATAAAATAGGAATCCTACAGATGTCAGGAAGAAGTTCTTTGCTCAGAGCGTGGTGAGGCCCTGGCACAGGTGCCCAGAGAATTTGGGGAGGCCCCTGGATCCCTGGAAGTGTCCAAGGCCAGGCTGGACAGGGCTTGGAGCAACCTGGGATAGTGGAAGGTGTCCGTGCCCACATCAGGGAGTTGGAATTGAATGGTCTTTAAGGTTCTTTCCAATCCAAACCATTCCAGGATTCTGATTCTGGGAAATCTCAAAATCTGCTGTGCCAAAAGCGAGGCCAACGAAAACACCGCCTGTCACACGAAGGGAGCAGTCCCCAAACTCTCCAGCACAGGCTGAGTCGCGAGATTCATCCTGAGGAAGATCTCCAGGGTTCTTCAACCCAAATCTTCATTTGAGGAATTTTTATGGGGTCATTGCAAAGGCTCCTCCATCTGTGCCTTCAGAGGGAGATAGGGGGGTACCTGAAGCAGCTGCTGGAACGTGATTTCCCCCACAGAGCCTTGTAGGAGCTGTCAGAAATGCTAATATGGGAGCACAGGCCTCAACTGGAAACCTTAAGAGGGGATTAGAGCAGATGAGTCCTCATTTAGCTTTCCAGAACAACAGCAGAGAGAAATCTGGCTGCTCCTTTGGAGGGTGTTAAAGGAGGATTTCCTGGGAGGTGGATCCTCCTCAGTGGGGTGTTTTTGTGCCGCCAGTGGGGCGGGAAGGAATGGATTAAACCTCTGGCAGTGGGATGTGGGGCCTGGGCCTGTGCTGACAATGGATCCGAGCTGGGGAGGGTGCAAAGCTGGCAGCGGCTGGAGGAAATCGGGTTCCTGGATTATTCCTGAGGACCACAGTGCTGCTCTGGAGCTGGGAATTACCCCCCAGAATTCATGGCTCTGCTGGAGCTCCTCGTTTGGAGGCAGCCAGGCAGGAGCTGGGTCACCCACGCTCTGCCCAGTCCTGCCCTGTAGTGCCAGTGCTGATAAAAAATGTTCTCTCCTGCCCATAATCACTCCCAGGTCCCACCATCCTCTTGACTTCCTTGAATTCATGCAGTTTTTGTGCTGTTTCTTGGCTCTGGTGGAAATTCTGGCGTCTTTCCCTTCCCATCTGCCTGTTTGTTCTCTTGTGGATGAGCACAGGTGCTTTGGGCATCACCAGCAACCCTGGCGCTAATTTTGGGGTTTGGTGGAAGCCTGTGGAGGGTTCAGGAACTGAGAGCTCAGCTGAGCAAAGCAGAGAGAGATTTTGGTGAGGAACTGCAGGGATTCCTCCAATTTCAGGCCATTTTTAATGCTGAGGGCAACAAGCAGCCTCTGAGGCTCGGAGTCCCCTTGAATAAATACATTTAACCCAAGAAATAAAATGCCCACAGATTCCCACAGTCTCACAGAGCTGCTTAGAGGTCGAGAACAGAGATTAAGAGCTCCCAGACGGTGACTTTTACACAAGAAAGACAAATCTTTCCCCCAGGCTGGTTAACCTCAGCTGGGTGAAGTCAGTTTTGATGGCAGGGCAGTTTGGGCACTTGCTGGGGTGAATCTTGGGGCAGGTTTGGGAATTACCCTGGGTGAGGAGCTGAAGCTCGACCCGTCAGGGCTGGAATGACTCCCCAGCAGCTCCTGGATCGCTTGTGGCTCTCCAAGGTTTTATTTCTGGTTTGTTGGCCTGGCTGTGGCCTGGGAGCAGCAGGGAGGGTGGAAGCCCAGCACCGTGGGCTGTATCACTCTGGGATGTGGTTTTCCTGCTCAGGCCAGCTCCAGGGGAGCCACCACCACCCTGGACGTGCTGATGTGGTGACAGCAGGAAGAGGATCCTCCATCCCACGCTGAGGTTCATCCCAACCTCTCTGATCCCAATCAGGACCAAGTTTAGCTCTGTTGTCATTTTAACTTCCCCGCTTGCCCAATCTGGACTAAGATCCTCCTCATCCCGGCGGCGCTGATGGAACCAAATAAAAGCCTGAAGCTCCAGGAGTCACAAACCTCACAAAAGAAGGTGCAGCCCTGCATTTACAAACCAGCAGCGAGCCCCAAGCCTCTTAAATATCAGGAGACCCATCCCTGGCAAGGAAAGCCCAATATATTTCCAGCTTTTAGCCAACCACATCAGTGGTCAGCCCCATAAAATGGGAAATGCATGTAGGGAATTGTCCGGGGTGCTTGACGCAGTGACCTCACTCAGTTGCAACACCAGTGATTACAGGTTTTTTTCCAGGGGAGCCGGAATGCTGATCCATAAGTTTTTAAATTGTGTTTCCCCCACTCTCCAGGCTTGCAGAACCAATATTTTGTAGCCAGCACCGGTGTGAGAGGCTTGTGCTGTGCTGGTGGCTGTCAGAGCAAAGTGTAATCTAAAATATCTACGGGAAAAGTCAGGTTAAATATGGGAATATATTTGAAATCCTTAAAAAAACCCAAATCCACCCACAAAACGAACACCTTTTGCACTTTCTCTTGAAAAAGCACTGGCTTTGTCTGAGGTTGACGTGAGGGTTTCGGGGATGTCAGAGCAGCCTTAACAGGCACTGGAAACCTCCAGGGCGAGAGGTTGGATTTGGATCAGAGCAACCTGACCCCGCTCCAGATGTCCCTGCTCACGGCAGGGCTTGGACTGGGTGACCTTTAAAAGTCCCTTCCAGCCCAAACGATCCTAAAAATGAACAAAAGTGTTAATGTTTGATGGAGCAGGAATGTTCTGAAGGTCAGTGGTTGGTGTTGCTTGATGTGAGGAGATTTTAGGGAGCGTTTTTAACTTTAAATTTGTTGTATTGTGGCTGGAAATGGATGATCTTCAAGGCCCCTTCCAACTCAAGCCATTCTGTGATTCTATGACTTGATTTTTCTTATATATTGATTTTTGATTACTTGATCTGAGTGAAAACACTGGAAACACGGAACTGGAAAGTGAGAGGGTGATTTTCTGCTGGCTGGGAAGCTCAGAAGTTCTGTCCTCTTGAGAACCAACACCAGCAGAAAAAATCCATTGCCTTTCTCAATGGGAAAGCAACGAGATAGAGAATTTGATGATAAAACGTTTGTACCCTTTCCAATCTTTCCAGATCCACAGAAATCACTGACAGATTTGGGGTTTATCTCTTACAGCTCTCGTTTTACAGAGCTGTGAGGCCGCTTAATTAATTTAGAGAGGTGTTTAGGTGACCACTGCTCATTTTTAATTCTGGATTTAGGCACAATGAAGGAGTTTGGAGTTCATACCACGGCTAAGGTTAGGAAAGAGGGCCACAAAAATTTAACATATTCCAGGAAATTCTGTTTCGCTTCATTTTCAAGAGTTATAAATCAGATGGACCACATAATTCTGATTTTTAGGCTGATTCTGAATCTGAGTCTGAATTTTTAGGCTGATGAAGTGTTTTGCCTTGTTAATGTCAGATTTTTTTTGTGTTTGAGAAGATAAAATCATTCAACCTCGATAACATAAAAATCACATTGATATTCTATAAAATACAAAAGATGTGATTCTATGATGATTCAATTATTTTAGCATAAGATCATACTTAAAGTAAAAAGAAATAAAATGCCTCACTTTCAATAACTATCTGAAAATATGCAAAAAAAACCCCTCAGAAAAACCCAAGTTGTGAATTTTTTCTTTTCCTGGAAATTAAGGGGAACCTGCAAAACACCTCCAGTTTGGTGCAGCTTCCTTTTCTAATGGCAAACTGGCTCAGAAGAATAAATAAACACATTTTTTGACAAGGTGTAATATCTCCTAGGCTGAATCTGGTGTGCTTAGCCTAAGGGGTCTCCAAATTTTCATGGCTCTGGGTGAACAGAAACCTCTCCTGGTGCCCTCCCCACCCCTGTGGCAACAGCTTCCCTGGGAAAGTGGCGCGATCAGGTGAGGAGAAACCAAAATTATTATCATCAGTCATTGGATGTGATTGAGCACCTGGAAATAATGGAGAGGAAATGGTGCAGGAAGGGTTCCACGGAGAGAAACCTCATGGGGAGGCCACTGGAAGGACCCAAATGGTGTCGCAAGAGCTGCAAGGCCCCACGTGTGACCTGCTTGGAAATGTCCGGGAGGTTCTGAGGTGGCTCCATGGGACATGGAGAGGCAGAGGAAGGAGGATCCAGAACCAAAACCAGACCCAGTGATGCCTTCAGATTCAG
>VYZT01058682.1:18586-29943 GCA_013400735.1 Pomatostomus ruficeps | reverse complement strand
ATTAAATAGTTGTGCCACATTTTTTCTTTTATCCTGAATAATATTAAATGCTGACACAGTTCTGATGCACCAGTAAATTATTATAAGGTCTTCTAGAACTATTGTAGCATTCAGAGCATGGAAAACACTAAAATACTTTTGGGCTAGACACAAAGTACTTTGGGATTAAACATCTTATTGAAGTGGGATAAATGCACTTACACAAAAAAAACCCCCAAACCCCAAAACTATCTAGAAAACCTGGCATTCACAAGTGTCTTTTTAGGCATCTTTAATTTCAGGCAGATTCATGGCCTTTGCCTGATGAAATATTTGGTAAAATATGGAGCAGGACAGCTCCAGAGGGAGATCCAGTTCATACAGAGACTGGCATGGGATTTAGCCACTTTTAAGCTGCAGGTGTCTTGTCTCTGTGGTCCAGGGAGGACACTAATGCTAAGTATCCTTGGAGTAAATGTGCCACCACCAGCAGTATAGACATTTATGCCTGAGCTAGTTATCCAGCATTGTCATTGTGGACAAGGAATACAAGTACCTAAACACAAGAGCCTCTTCAGGGATTCACTTATCTCATTCTGACATAACCATCTCAAATAGTTATGATTAGTTTCTCCCTAAAAGTATCTGTTTCCCTCATTGACTATAAATGGAGCCTAGACATCTTTCTTGGGTGTAGATATTTGCTTTATTCATATATAAAGTTAAATGGTGCTTATTCTCCTTGATATGTAAGCCCTGACTCAAACTTGGTTACCCCAAACCAAACACGGGGCCCAACTACCTAAGCCATAAGTGTGATCAAAGGAGACCCAGTAAAAACAGGACAATTATATTCTTATAAATCAATACCAATGAAAATGCTGCTGCTCTCCACCATTTGCCTGATAATCTGAAGCACTTGTAAGGCAGGCAGATATCTGGCATCCAGTGCCCACACCATGAGGGAAGGCTAAACAACTTTTTCTCACTCCCAAGAACAATATCTTGCTCATCAGGCTCCAATTTAGCCTGGAGAAGGCTCCCACAGCCATTCCTGAAAAGTCAGCTTGCAGAAGGCAAAACTACAAGAGCTTTGATGCCATAAAAGAGCAAACAAGGACCAGGCTGGTTCATAAGCCAGTGATGAATACAGTTCACTACACCGAGAAGTAAAACTTGGTGCCTAGTGGGGGAATAAAACAGTAAAAGAAAAAAAGGAAGTGGAGGCCTGGCACCAAGATTTTTGTCTATAGTTCTGGGAGCCTGATTTCTAGGTTGGTAGTCAATCTTTCTTTGGTTTCTTGACTATGTCTGCACTTTTTAGTTTTTTCTTAAAGCTAACATTTTTGAAAGCTTCTGCTCCATGGTGGGTGAAGGGATGCAATATAATTCTCATTCTACAAAAGTGAGAGAGATGTGTATCATCATGGCTGATGGCATGTAGAGCAAGAAGGCAGATGTAGGAAGAGTAGGGTAGGACATCAATAAAAGATCCCTGAATGGAGAGGCAGGTAATTTTTTTGGTTGGTATGTTCATTTTCTATTTCTTTTAAAGGAGAAAACACAGAGAATTTCAAGCAAAACAAGTGCAGTCAAATCACTGCATTCAGAAGAGAGACAAATTATAACAATCAAAAAATTATATATTTCAAGATATTGGTGTTCCTGCTGGGTGCCGGAGGAGTAAGAAAATATCATCACTACTATTTCCCTGCACAGGTGCAGGATTGGCTAGTGAGACTGTAGTGATTTACAATGCTGTCAGGGACATCTTCAGCTCCTAATCAAGGACAAGTTTGATTTTTTTCTGTACTCAGGCCTATATTTTATTTTTTTTATAATCCTTTTCCACATCTATTCAGAATGCTCAGCCAAACTCCCACCTGAGCCCTTCAGAAGCTGTAACTAAACTGGATAAACTGCCCACCCTTAGTGACTGGGGTACTACAACCTAATATGGCAGCATTCACAAAAATGAGAGCAGCACTCGATGTCCACAACATGGGCACCACCCTATCCCTGCTCTTCTGTGCATGAGACCAAACACAAAAGTTTCCAGAATCAATGGGTTTTCTTTAGAGATGTTGAAAATGTAGTCTTCAGTGACTCAATAAATTAAAAATGACTTATCAAACCATAGAGCTTAAAACCTTAATTTGATAATCTTATTGTTAATGATTTCATTAATTCTACTAATTCAGTTTGATTATAGTAACTTGGTGTTTGAATAAACCACATTTCCAGAAAATAATTCCATCTTCATTTTTTAGGTACTAAGACAGGAAAAATCAACAACTTCTCTTGCTCTTTCATTCTTTTTGTGAATCATTCCCAGTGGTAAACATGAGTCATGTTCTCAAACCTCAACACAGTAGTCTAGCAGAAGAGCATTTTTTCTGGACCTAAATGTCACCTTCCCTATTTGTGCCTCAAAGACCTGAAACAGTTCTCTTTGCTGTGTTATCATGTAGGGTTTGATGATATTATGACACCTCTCATTGTTTCCTGAGCTGCTGATTTCCAGAATATAGTTTTCTACTGTTTAGATGTGACCTAGATGCATAATTTTGCATTTAACTTGAATTCAGCTTGGGTTCAGCTTGCCAAGCAATCCAAATTTTTCTTTATACCTTCCTGGTCTTCAAAATTATGTACCACTCTGCCAATCTCTATGTCAGCAATGTAAGTTATCAACAATGTTTTGATATTTACTAAGGCATATGGAAATGTTGAATAGCATCTTCTAATTCCTAGTTTTTATGACCCATATTTGAAACCATTCAACTCTCACTGAAAAACCCCTGCATCTGAGAGTGGAGTGTCAGACAGTTCTTAATGTACTGAGTGTCTGCTTATTAATCTTGCAATGTATGTGAATTTAGGATATTTTAACCAAGCATTATTGACACATGGGCAGCCATAGAGTTACTTGAAGTCAAAGGTGATAAATATTTCCATATGGGGAAACTGAGGGACCCAATTAAACATCCTTCTCCTTATAATTCATGAAACAGTAGAAGTTTTCACCCCATGATTACCCTGAATACAAATTCAGGGAGATGTACCTGTTTGGCATGTAAGAGAGAAAGAGTCAGAAAGCAAGCAAAAAAGTAGTACCAAGATGAATGAAAACAGGGGAAAACCATGTAGTCATGACCGAAATGAAATAGGGAGAGCTTTTTGAGTGATATTCTGTCTGGAAAGCTGGCATAGAACTGTGAGAAAGGAAATGCTCTCCTGTTGTTTAATTGTACTGTGTTTGGAGTAATGGAACCTCTGTGTACATTCTTTGTAAATTAGAATGATTGCAGTAAGAAAAATATTTAGCTCCTATGGCATCAGGGAGGCCAGGGTTTCTTAGATGAGGGCTGAGATCACCTCGGTTTTTTCTTGCTTGGAAGCAGGATATACAAGTGTCAAAGCAACTCATCCCAGCCTGGAATTTCAGCAAAATTCACAGAAAGTGTAAAGTCAGAGTGACGGACATCATCTCTTCAAAGAATGGTTCTTTTTAAAGGCTTATAACTCCTGAACTCTTTTGCAAATAAAGTGACTGTGATTAAGAAATCTTTTGTGCCTAAGCTCGCGGTTTTGCTTTTCTAGCTGTCATCCCCGAAGGTGTGAAACTGGAAATACAGCTTTTTTAGGTTTTTTCATGATTTTCAACAATTTTATGATCTCCATGTAGAAATAAACCAATATTTTTGTTATAATAATGTTCCCTTCTTAGTTTCCCTATATAAATGTCCACATTTCACCACTGCTATTTCTTATTATTTATAGTCTATTACCCACTTTTTTCACCCTTCTGGCTAAAATTAGCCAAAGTCATTCTGTCTTTGCTGCAGAAACAAAGCATATTAATATTCTAATAAATTATGGTTTTAAGTTGTTTAAAAATACTAAATAATACTTAGTTGTAATTAATTAATTTCTGCTTCTGTGGTGTCTTTCAAATAAGGTGTGCTCATCCTCAGCTTTGTGAAAATAGTTCTTTCAAAATCTGAGCATACATATTTTCTTTTTCGTTGCTTGCCTCCATATATGTAAAAGCTTACCCACAATAAGCAATAAACAAGCTTAAGTCAAAATAAGAAATTCAAAACCATTTCCAAAATAAAAAAGTTTCTATTCATCATTCCAAGATCCAAAGTGAAATTGTCCTTTTTACTGGTTATAATGTATTTTGTGCCATAGCCCTTCAGAAATTACGTATTTAACTCCCAAAGGTCTTGGGGACCATCCCCATGTTCTTGCCAAAAAACACCATCCATAATCCATGAGATCATAAAGCATAATTTTAAAACAGTTGGAATTTTTTCTGTCATCCTGAAAGTTTTTCAGGAGTACTTTCTACTAGTTACAAGCCTGTTTGCATTTTGTACCATAGTTAACTCATCCATTTTGAATAGAACTGAAACTGAAGTATACATGTAAAGTGATATTAGTACTTTCTCGTCTCTACCAAACATGCAACCATAGCTACATTGTAATGTACTGTTTCCCAAGTTTGAAGTTGTATCTCATTGTTTTCTTAGTTATCCTGTACAAGATACATTATTAATAATTTTGAACTCTGGAATTCATTGATTTTCACAGTTGAGGTCAGAAAGCAGCTGTTAAGATCATCTCATCCAATCAGCCTGGTGAAAGCAGCATCCCCAAGATCAGGTTTCCCAGGGCCATGCCCACTTGGGTGTTAAACATCTGTGGGGATGGAAATGCCACAAGCTTTCTGAGCAACTTGTTGCAGTGTTTGAATCTCTCTTATTCAAGTTTCCAAACTGAAATTCTCCACAGTGATCTTACTTTCCCCCACCCCCATTCTTTCCCCCACTCCCACATCCATTACAGAAAAGCCCAGAATACAGCTACTTGGGTACCTCTCAGTCACAGACTTCAGAGAACAGAGACTTGCCTCTTGTGTTCAGTATCTTTTAATTCTGGGGTACCAACAACTCCTTCACAGCATCTCCCCCTTGTCTACTCTGTCCCTCCCAAGCAGGTTTTAGCAGGTCGTTTCAGTATTCCAATTATATGAATTACCTCATCAGATTTCACTTGTTTCACTTACGTAAAATTTCTTCTTTTCAATGAGAATTTCCAGTTCTTGTTCATTACACCCATTCCACATGTAAGCAGCCAAAAAAAATCTTTTCTTGATTCTTGTGGTCATTATTTTGATTTATTTGTGATATGCTAATTTCAACTACATTGATGCCTCTCTATCCAGTTATTAATTTGTGATGTTTTTTCAGTTACCCAAGCAGGAGGCAAGAAGTCCACTCTCCTCCCTTTGAGGAGGTGCCTGTCATCTGAAATTCATTGTCCTTTCTGTGGCTTTGATAAAGTTTGAGATTTTAAAAAAACTCCTTCAATTCCTTGCTAGCTACCCATCCTCCAGCATCTGCTGGTTCTTTCTTCCCATGATACCAGAAGATTGACTTCCAAGACCAGTTTCTCCTTCTTTATCTCTCTTTTGGACCCCACTGTAGTTTGTGTATTCTCTCTGTGGGATAATTGACTCTAGCGTATATCATGACCAGTAGAGACTTGCCAAACAACCTCATAATCCAGCCCAGTTTTGCAGTTACAATGCATCTTGTGACCACATTGTGTGCATATGTAAACAGTGCAGATATTTACAGAAAACCAGTGAGAAGCAGATAAAATATTTCCTCTTCCACAGAATTTTGCAGTGCAAAGCTCTCAAAAGCATCATTTAGAGCACCTGTTTGTGTGATAATATACAATAAACAAAAGCTCAGTTACACACAGTCTAATGGAAAAACTTACGTGATTCATTTCCAGGGCTAGAATAAAGCAAAATTCTTTTAACCTGAAGTCTGTCCTGTGAAAATACAAAAATGACAAATAGGGTCCTTTTACATTGACACAGTTGGAGTTCTTCTATTTGGGTTTTAAATTTTGCTGTTCAATTTTTTTACCATGTTTTATGGAGTATTTGTTAACCTCCTCTATTTTATCTCAAAATTTCCTACTTGGAAAGTAGGGTGAGACAGACCTCCATTGACTCTACAAGTCTGTTAAAGTCTGCTCAAAGTGGAAGCCAAATAAAATGTTGTTAGTATTTTATGTATGTCTAAAAAGTTGGGATTACACTGGAAAAAGATCCACTGGAAACATAATGACATCCAGCAGTCAACACATGATTGGTCAGTTTTTGAAAAGGACAAAATTAAAGAATAAAATGAGGAAAACTCAATAGAGAGGAGTAATGAACAAATAAACCCAAGCAAAACCAGCCAGACTAGTGTTAGGATAGATCTAGTGTAGGGAATCATATTTAAATGAATAAATACATAAAATTATTATGCATTTTAGAAGACATATCTTAATTTAATGCTACAGTTAATAATATTAAATTTCTGCAGGCGATGGCAAAAGATAAAAACCCCTGCAACCAACCAATCAACCAACCAACCAACCAAACAAACAAAAAACCAAACTAAAACATCCTAAACTCCTAAGTACTATGCCAGGAGAAATAGAATAGTGCTAACCAGTATAGGAGGTACTCAGTATGTGCTGGGCAGGTAAGAAGAAAAAGAGTCTCTTGGAGCCCAAGACTGCAACTCAGATTGCAATTTACAACAAAAAAATGGCCTGTTGTTTTATTTTGGGGTTTTTTCTGTGTTTTAGGGGCAAGAATATTTCCTGGAAACTATAGTAATGCCTTTGATGTATCAGAAAGATATGATTTAGAAATGAAGTAGAAGCGCAGGATAACCCCTGTGTTGTCTAATACTTCTGTCCATATGAAGAACGTGCCAGTCAGTAATAGGAGATGTGACAGTAAAGCAATGCCTATGTGCTGTCTTCCTGTGAAGTTACACAATGTTTTCAGAACACTTTGGCGTAGTACTACTTTTAAAGCACAACTTGCAACACACTTTGGATCTGTGGGTATGCTTTAAATGGAGGAGAATGTTTTCATAAGAAATTATGGTGTTGTAGTAAAATGGAAAAATTCATTGGAATTTCTTCTCTTTTTCAAAAGACAGGAATGTTGGGATTCATGTGATTTTATTTCAGTGTTAACAGCCACCCCAGGTTCCTTTGTACTCACAGTGAAAATGTCTCCACATTTAGGGCAGGATTCATCTGACCTACTTTGAACAGATATATTTAATCAGTGTAATCCTACTGTCAACGACCCAAAAAAAAAGAGTTCATGAAAGCATGAAAATGTTCATGTTGGTGCCTTGGCAATAGCAAAACGCTGTCCTAATATTCATCAAAAGCAGTATTCATTACAGCCAGGAGAGAAAGAGCAATCAGCGCTGAGAAAACTGAGTTATTCAGATATATTTTCCATTCATAACATAGTTCTCAAAATGAAAAATTACAGATTTTGATGTTTGTATGTCCATGTGGCACAACGTCTTAAAGGAAAACAGAGAAATGTTTTTGAGGTGTTCTCACTCATTCAAGGCTATAGTTCAGAGTCATTATTAATCAGAAAATACAAAGAAAATGCATTTTTATTTTAAGGTAAAACCCATTGTATGATAGCTGATAGCAGAACACTAATTCCAAAACATGTTTTCTCATCTGCCTATGATCAGACTCTTCTCTCATTTACCTGAGGGATGCAGAGTGGGAAATTAAACTCTGGTTAACTCCATGCTCCCTCTGGATTAGGTAAAGTGTTTTGCTATGCCATGCATCAAATATTTGAGTCCTTCAGTGGAGACTACAGGTACTTAATACTATACACACAAATTTTCAAAGCTTTCTTATTGCCATTCCCACATTTGTTCCCATTTTGTGACATTACTGCAACTAAGGGAAGATTGTAGCCAACCCAGATTGGAAAAATTGCAAAACAGCAGTGGTCCCTGTGTGTCTACATGAAAGTAAGTCTATGTTTATTATTTTTGTTTTAAGACATTACCCAAATGCTGTAAATCCAGACTAAATTATTACAATGCTAGACAATATACAAACATTCCCTGCCCCAAGGAACTTACACAGAGGAACAAAAACACAGGAAAAATACCGATAAGGATTAGATAAGGATTAATTCTTTCTTTTTGACCATTCAACTATGTGGTTGAAGAACTCATAAACGATGAGTTTTAAATTAAATTTATGTTCAAGTTACTTTCAGTGTCATTTTTCTTCTTCGCCATTACTGATTTGTTGTAAATGCTATGATGGCATTCCCACAATTGCCAGGGAATTATCTTTGAAGCAATATTTTATGACCCCCTTCTTCAGTCCTCAAAAACATATGCAAGAGAGATGTAATCAAATTCATAAAAATATCTTAATTGTTCATTCATTTAAATGACCTTTGAGATCTTCAAAATGAGGTTCAGGTGTTTGCATACTATTGGATCTGCTTGCAGCAAACACCACAGAAAGCTTTTCAGGTGTATGTTGTGGGTTTTGGGCTGTTTTCAAGTGCTTCTTACAAAAGTAGGCTTATGCTTAACAGGACAAATTACTTGGTGTTAGAAAGAGAAGACCCAAGCAACTGAGAGTTGTAGATAAGATTTCTGTTCTTTAGAAAGGACACCCAATTGTAACTAAAACATTTAATTTCTGAAAGGAGGTGCAAGTGAAAAAGTAGTTTTAAAGGGAAAGAAATCCTAGAATTAAAAAAAAAAAAAGAACCCATGTAAAAGTTTCCTGGGTACAGAATCAAGGGGGTGGAATCTCTTCTATATCACCCGCATCAGTGTGGGGGAGGAGTGGTTTCAGCAGGAAAAAAAGCTGGGGCTGGAAAAGTAAAGTTCACCTCTTTTTTCTCCTGTTCTCCAGGGAGGAGGCCTAAGATCAGTCCGGCAGAGCTAGTCCCTCACTGCTACTGGCAGTTCCGTTTTCCATTCCTCCAAGCCACGTCTTTTGTGGTTTGGTGCTGAAAGACAGTGACAGTGAGCCCGAGATATTGCTATAAGAAGAAAAGGGAGAGAGGGAGCAATGGTAGTGCAGGGCCAAGCCACATGGAGCCCAAGTCCCAGCAGAGCCAAGTGGAGTGGTGCCGGTGCTGGTGCTGGCTGCATGGAGTCAAACCAGAGAAGTGGAGCGGTCTGAGGCACTGGCACGGCCCAACAGGGATAATACAGCTTCCAAAGGATTTTGCTTGCCCTAGTTCCTTGTTGGATTTTTTGGACTGGGAAGGGGGACGTTAAGCCACAACAACTCTTGTTCACCATATTGGGAAATATTTTTGTTTGTTCAGTGGTGAATACATTTCTGTGCATAAATGACCCTCTCTCTTTTGCACTCTTTACGTTGTTAATATTATTGTGGTTATTAAAATTCTCAGTAAATCACTATTTCAACGTTTAATCTCTCCTAGTGTTCCTCTGTTATTGGAAGGAGCAGGGGAGGGGGAAAGGGAGCCACTTGTGGGGGTTTAATTTTTTAGCTCGGTTTTAAAACCAGCACAAAAAGCTGTATTAAACACAATGACTGTTTTGAGTCAATGGATATTTCCTCTGTTTCCTTTGTTTTCTTGATCCTTTTTTACCTTTTTACAGAAGTACTTGGGCAGAGTAGATTTACTGGATTTCTATCGGAACAAAAAATGTTCCTCAAAACCCCAAAGCATAACAGAACTTCCATAAGACTTTGTTAATTCAAAGAAGTACTTTCCTGTGGCATACTTCTCTACTCTCACTTTTCTGGAAGTTATATAGGGGAATGTAGGCCTAATGCAGTCATTGAAGCTGACAAATTTGTATCAAACTTCATGAACTTTATGCAATACCCCTTTTTCTCTTCTCAGCCATATGTGAGAGGGAATTGTCCTTCTCACCATATTAAAGATGTGACATATCCTGAGACCTGTACTTTACGCATTTGTGTTGCTCACCCAAGCGTCTTGAAATTCAGATGTGGCAAGATCACCTTTGCTCTGAGACTAACCACAGGCATCCTACACATCTCCACAACGTTTTACATGATGTCAGACCTCCTGGGAAGGACCTGCCCAACATTAATGATGCGATGTTGCTGCAAGGGCTGATAGAAGACAGTGAGGATCTCTGCACTGTGATCAGCACCGCCAGTGTCATTCACAGAACAGACACAGACCTGGGTGCATGTTGGCAGGTGAATAAGCTTTGTACTTCTCCTCAGCCAAGCTTTGGAGTTCAAAAGCAGACTTGACTGAAGAATTTTTGACAAAAAACACTACCTTGGTCCCATGCCTGACCCTACATTTGCAGTCTAAGATGTATGGCCACCTTCCTAAATAAAACAACTCTAGGACAAAACTTGATTAATGTCGGTCTGCTCTGTGCCTTCATTGTTTAGCTGTTGGCTCCCTCTCTGGCTCTATTCTGGGCTGCTCCAACAAGTTCTCAAAATAATATCCAAACAGAGATCAAGGAATTTGTAATCTTAGGGATATCTCTCAAAAGACAATCCAGAGTATGTCTATCTCATACGGGGCTCTCTCCAGCCGCAGTTGTTCTTCAGCTTTATCCTCAGAGGACTTTGTACCCTCAGCAATGGCCTCATACCCCATCCAACAGAATACAACACAGTTTCTTTGGTTACCTACTCTGGGAACATGAGCCACTTTGCTGAGCTGCAACAAAGCCCTTACACTGTTTAAAACAATTTAAGCTGTCAAGACGTACAAAACACATGGATTAGTGTCAGACCAATAGAATCACCCACCAGGTACAGAGGAACTCCAGAACAGAGTGCTCCATAGTGTGGACACAGCAAGTTTGCTCATCCTAAGTACTATAGTTACAAGAGTCTTCAGTCTGTTTGCCGGCTGGGATAGGTATTGGTCTCTTGTCTTGTTTTATTTAGCAGTGTTGATCTAACCAGACTGTCCTGAGAACTGAGCTCTTCCGTTTTGAACATAATGGATAAAGGATATACTGAACTGCTAAAAATATAGGAAAAAAGCTCATACGACTCGTTCTATGCAGGAGGCAGAAGAAGGCAGAATCACTGGAGCTGGAATTCGGTAAGACTGGCATTGTGTCGTGGTTTTGATCCTGGCTAAGTGTCAGGCACCCACGGCAGCCACTCACTTGTTCCCTCCCCTGCCACAGCTGGGCAGATGAGGGAAGGAGAGGGAAAAAAAGAAACCCGAGGGAATTAACTCAGAGGTCTATGAGTTGAGATAAGGAACCGGGAGAAAACGCTCCAAGGACAAAGCAGGCTCAGCTTAAAAGTTGCAAAAGTGAAAATTTATTACTACCTGAGTTAGAAGGAGGATATGAGAAATAAACTAAACCTTTAAAAGACACCCTTCTTTCCACTCCCCACCCCTCCCTCCCTCCCACCAACAGTGCAAGGGGGGCAGGGTGTGGGGGTTCAGGTCAGTCCGTTTCCAAGATCTTCTTCCCCTGCTTAGGGAGAGGAGTTTTTTCCTCTGCTTT